>CALNHX010005605.1:0-103628 GCA_940337035.1 Agriotes lineatus | reverse complement strand
TCTCAACAAAAGAGCAAGAGCTAAAGTTCAAATGAATATTAATATGAACGTGAAAGCATAACCTAAAACCACATACTAAACGCTAATAATTTTTTTTTAAATTAGGTGGTATTACTTTAAAAGTTAAACCTTCATGAAGAAGTAATAAAGAAATCACCTAAAAGCACCACATTTTTAATTTAACCTTCTTTAAAAAAATAATACCATATAAAAATGTAACCTATTGGTTTTTTATACATAATTTTACTTTTTCATTAAGCCACTATCGTAGCAACATGTTTAATTTTATATAAAACTTACTGTCCTTGTTTTAAATTTGGCTGCATAACTTTCTCGACCATAAAAAAGACAAAGATGTAATTAAAAACATAATTTATCAACTTATTTTCATTGTTTTGCGATACAAACTTAAAAACTAAACAAAAACGTAATATCTTCTTTTAGGTTGAACCAACTTAAACAAAAAATGCAAAAATCAATCAAATAAAACGCTTACTGCAAACTTCTTTTTAGAAACAAAAAATGAAACTATTTTTCTCTGAAAACATTATACACAAAAGTTTTTATGCGTACCCAATCTTTGTTAATGAACACACCAGCGTGTTTAGTTAGCAATTCGTCACACTCATGTTTTTTTGGTGTTATTTTCTTCTGAATATGCAATTTGAAGTGAGTTTTAACAATATTTTTTTCTGTTTCAGTCCATTTAACGCGACCACATTTCTTTATTTCATTTTCATCGCTTCCTAAAAAACATTAATTATTGCATAACTTACTAAAGCACGTGAAAAAAAATTAATACTTTTCGCTTTCTTGATTGGGGGCTCCTTTGCTGAGGGTCCTGAATCGGTGTCTGCTGTCACGAATTGAGAACTTTCATCAGTTTCGCATGTTTCAACATTGGCCGTGTTAGACGAACTATGTACGTGTTCTTGGTCATCAGATTCAGAGCTAAAGTAAACATCGTTGTCAACTTCTATTTCATTCAGGGATTTTCCTTTAAATTGTTTCCCTCTGCCCTTCTCTAATAGAAGTAAAACTTTAGCTACCTTAGCTGTTTGATAAATGTCTTGGGGTAATCTGTTTAACAAAGTGATATAATATCTACAATTTTGTATAGTTAGAACTGTAACAATACCTGTAAAACTCTGTGTGAGTTTTTTTTGTATGCCCCATGAACGTGGCAACTTGTTCCATTTCATTATCGTCCATTGTCATAAGTTGTAAAGTAGTTGCAATATGCTTTCGAAATTTTGTTGAAGTTAAAAGAGAAGGGTTTTTAGCACCACAGTTAGTCGCAAATTTTCTGATAACGTGATATCCCGCCATCCATTTGTTTGCTGAGCCTGGATTGGCAAAAAGATACGGGTTTGATGTTGGTACTACATTTGACTGTTCTCTAACTTCTAATATTAATTTAATATATTTTTGAATTTGTGGCGGAAACAAAATAGGTGTTGGTTTGGAACCCTTACCACCTGTAACAACCCTTTTAAGTTTTTTGCTAATAATTTTTTCAATATTTGTCAATGATTCAACAAAAGCTTCTTCGTTTGTTGTGTCCTGATTCTTGTTGTATGTAATTATTTTTAAATATTGTACATCACCAACACGCTTTCGGTTGAACATTACAGTTAGTGCTAAGATACACTGGGTTAAGAGTCTATAATTAGTTATCAAATTGATATTGTTTTTAAGTTCGTCATATGCGTTGTTTGCCAAGTGGTTTACGTATGTTTGAAAAGCTTGTATGTCATTTGTTAATGGAAGAGCATTCGGTTTCTCCCATTGCCTCTCCTTTAATACTTTTAGAGCGATGCTGGAAATTTCATTACACCAGTGTCCGTGTATTAATTTTTTGATTTCTTTAATTTCTGTTTTCTTTATATCTCTGTTTTCCCATTTAATCTTAGGTAAGTTTTTTTTTTCTATCACTAACTTGAACGCAATATCACAGACAATTTTTAAATTTGTTCCCATATGCAGCGCTAACGATGGAGAGTTATAGCATCTATTTAAAGGATCATAGCCACTTATTACTTTAGTAGCGGATATTAAATCTTGAAATATCTCTGGTTTTAATGCATCAAACAATACGTCAATTGAAGTGTTAATGGTTCTTAACGCTATCAGTAGTCTACCCATTTCTCGCATTTTGTTTGAAATGACAGTAGCAATTTGTTGCCTTTTATGTTTACTTAAAAGAGCTTCCCCATAAAGGCAAATTAGAGAGTCACTTTTCGCTGTTAAACTAATTTCATCAGCTCGCATTATACTAAAAACTTCTTCTCTGATACGGGATGATTTTAAAAAATTTTCATTTTTTGAAGTCATTGTAGCCAAAAAACTTTGGCTTTTGGTCAAGCAATTCTTTCCAGGATCCGTTTCAGTGCTAGGTTTCTGTTTACATATTTTAACATGCTTATATAGGAGATTTTTTGTATAATGTCCGAGGCAATAAATGCATACGAAATATTTTGTGTTAGGTTTCTTGGAAGTTCTAACAGGATTAACAACATTTTTTTCCGTTTTCAAGTAGAAATATCCTTGCTTTCTTAATGCTGAGACTAAAGCCAAACGTTCCTTACTTTTAGGAGATAAACTTTTAATTTTTAGAACTTGTTCATTGTCCTTGTGATGTCTAAAGAGATGTCTTGTAAAATGTGTGAATACATCACCATAGCAGATAGGACAAATAGTTGGCCGTTCCCTTGCAGATGGCTTTTTAGAATACTGTTGCTGATAATCCTTAAACGAAATATTATTTTAAACATATAAAAATTAATGTTAATGTTTATAACATTTTTGATAAAAATTATGGAAGTCTTACTATTTCATGAAATGTCGTATTTCGTTCTGCTCCTGCGCTTGCCAAAATATTTACAGTTTCTTGTTCTGGTTCATTAACGTTTTTCGGTTTATCTAAAGACTTTTCTTTTTCTTTAACCTGTGATATGTCTAAACTTTTCAAATAACTCAATACTTTGGAATTTGATGTTTCTGAAGGCAATGGAATGTCTTCAAATAATCTATTTGGTTGTCTAATCGATTTATCTTGATATTTTTGGGAAATAGCAAAATTCTAAAAATATTTAAGGAAAATATATTAAAAAAATTAATTTATCACAAATTATACCTTTATCAAAGGAATAACGTCAGATTTTTCAGAGGAGTCGGTTTCAGATGGAACATACTCAGAACTAGAATACCGATACGGTTCAGATTCAGGAACAATTGATTGTTGATTATCAGAGTCCTCATTTTCAGTACGTGTTGATTTAATTTGGGCCACCTCAATTCCTTCACTGGCATAAGCTTAAATTTTTTAAAATAGGTATATTCTAGCATAAGAACAACAATATATTATTATTATATTAAAAGATAAAGTTAGTGTGAAGAAATTAGAAATGCCCTAGCACTAACACTACAAGCAGTATCTTGCATTCTTCGAATATTTAGTAAATGTAAAAAAATTCAGCTTTTTTCTAATAACAGAAATCTTATATCTGAAACAGAAGTTATAAAAAGTAATTATTTGTGAGCCTTCTTTATGCAAAAAACGCCGAAACAGATCAATTTTGCTTTTGAAAGGGGGTATGACTGCGATAAATTTACCGCGCTCTTTCATTCCTTTGGCTCATCTGCTTATTTATTACAGCTTCAAAAATATTAAACAGAACCGTAGGTCGATTGAGACAACGCTTTAGAGTCTTTTGATTATTTTCACGGCTGTGCGGATTTTCCTTAAATTGAATAAATACTTTCCGAGAAATTGCATTGGAAAATGTTACATACAAATAATTTAAAATAAGATTTTAGATAACAATTTACTTTCACCGAAGAAATAAACCTTTCTGGAAAGTGGAGCTGCTGATTCAGGAACTGTAGACCGGATATTATGAAATGTCAAAACCGGTCTACAATTGTCAAATCGGTCACAGGTCGACTCTTCTCAAGAGGTTTATAAATGATTAATTTTAAGTTGATTGAATTTAACACTTTCATATGCGGTTTCTGGATAGGTATTTACCAAAAACTGTTTAAAATAACAATGTGCTTTGTTTTATGCTAATACAGCTGGAAGCAACAATTTTTTTAATTCGGGAGCATTGATTGTTTGGCCTTTGTAAAGCGCCTTTAAAGCAGTTTTGACATTTTTGTCACATTAAATTGGCGTATCAAAAGAAATTATTAACTGACATTGACAAAATAAAGTGATATTTAACACCACTGCGTCTTATTGTATTAACAAAGCTAAAATGAGCTGTTGAAAATTGTTTGCACCCAATTGTACACTATAAGGAAAGCCGATTTTTGGATTTGCTTAGTTCTTATAACATTATTATTAAAGAAATGGGCGGGGGAACTGTTTTTTAGTACTTAGCTAATACTTATAATGATAATGGAGCTGGAGTCCTTGGTTGGAATTCTATATTATTTCTGAAAAGGATTTAGATGCAAATTCAAACTTTTAAATACCTCCATAAAAGTTTATATCGCAGAAAAAGAGAACATTTACATTGATTTAAATACGTTCTAAATTAATCAAATTATTTCAGTCAATGCCTGTCATATAAAAAGCAATTAAATTTCATTGTAACCAATATTATACAACTTGTATAAAGACAAAGGACATAAACTTTATGCCAAAAAAACTTACCAATCTTATTTTGAGTGGCCAATTTGACCAAAAACTTGGCACGATTCATTTTTCACTGTGCACTGCGACATCAACCGAAACAATGGAGTTCATAAGGAGAAAACCAGACCAAATCACTACTCAGCGTTTTTGAAATGGCAACACAGCAGGGACTCTTTAAACCCTTTCCAGCCCAAATTATTTTTTTCTTCTAAAAAAAAATTTTTTTTTTTGGTATTTAAGTTTAAGCTGTTCTCAGATAGCTAAAAACATTTTTTTTAAATTTTTTTGAAGTTTCTTTATTGAAAAATTTTAATGATAACAAATGGCATCATTGGGCCGTTATTTCTTATTTCTACTTAGTATGGAATGACAAAAAGCAGTTCTTGTCTTTATTTAAACATAGGTGTATATTACACTTTAAACACTTTACCCTAGAATAACACTTAATACACAGTCTGCACCTTTTCTTTTGTTCCACATGGGAAGGCCAATGACCCATTTGATCATATCTAACATCAGCAATTGGTTGCGGTATAATGCACAATCTTTTCGGTGTTGATGTTTTCACTTGGAGTTGGTGAAGATCCCGAAGATGGTCTACCTCTTGAACGTTGTAATACCTTGTTTGCCTTCAGTAAAGCATTTCCAATTTCTGACCGAAAAATTAATAGGGATTTGAAGTTACGTTGTTTTTTGTTTGCAGTGCCTGCGGTACAGCAACCAAGCATTTACAATACATGTATCAATTAAATTATAGAGTATACGTAAATAGTACCTCTTTACTTTAAAATTGGTACGATATAGAGCAACAAGCATGTCGTGAAGGTCTACACCTCCCATGAAGCAATTGTACTCCTTTACAAGCGCAGGGCGTGGAACATCAATATAGGATTTCGTTGCTACTGACCATCGTTTGACCGGCACCACAGGGTTTAGACCTTTATAAGACGATACAAGATGTACAGGCTTGTTATCATACCATTTTACAGCAAATATGTTGTTTTTGACTTCTACATAATAATCGTAAGATCCTCGCCCTTGCTTACTTAATATTTTGTCAGCCTTTAGAGTGCATCCAGATAATCGAGTTGCTTTGACAGTTCCTGCGGCTAAAATACCGATGTTTTTTCAATGCACAAATGAGATTATATGAGGTAAACCAGTTATCAGTAAAAACTTTGTAATTTTTGTTTTTAGGAATATTGTTTACTAGGCGCATAACAATGTCCCCACTAATACCCAATTCTGATTTATCTGTCAAAGTTTCTCCACCAACATATATTTCGAAATCATAAATTATGCCGCTAGAGCCTGCGCATGCAAAAACTTTTATACCCCACTTATGTGGCTTATTTTTTACGAATTGCTTCAGTGAACAGCGACCTTTGAAGGGGATGATAATTTCATCTACAGAATTAAACTCTTCAGGTTCAATTTTCGAAAAGTTTTCTCTAAGTGCATCGATTAGGGGCCGAACTTTGAATAACCTATCATAATCTGGATGGTCTCGTGTCTTCATATTCGTATTATCGTTGATATGAATGTAGTTTCTAAGTTTGTCAAACCTATTCCTACTCATTACATCCGCAATAGGAGAATATCTAGTCGCCTCCGCCCAATACATCCTGTAGGAAGGCATTTTTACAATACCACTTAAGACATGCATTCCAAGAAATTGTTCCATTTCTTCTTTCGTTGTATTTACTGATGTTGCAGTTTTTTGGACAGAATATAGATTTGTTTGTTCAACAAGGTTTTGAATGATAGAATCGTCAAAAAACAGTTTGAAATATGTTAGAGGACTAATATCGTCCTTTGGAGGCTCTGTGAAAGTGACATTACATGTAGATACGACTTCATCGATATCTCTTACTTGCCAAATTGGTTTTTTCCTTCTTGTTTTTTGTCTTACTTGTAGCAGATGCAAGTCCATTAGCAGCTGCCTTGCTGGAGCAGGGTATGAGATGCGCAAGAGCAATTTCATCTTCGCTTTCATACTCACTGACCTCTTCGTTTTCCACAATCGCATCAATATTAGGGGGTAATACTACACTGCCTAGTTGATGAATATCAGTTGCTAAGTCCACTTCATTATCACTTCCTTCAAAATACTGATGGTCCTCCTCAATTTCCACATTCAAATCAATATTAGGGGGTACTTCTACACTGTTTTTTTTATGAATATCAATCGATAACTCCACTTCATCGTCACTCTCTTCAATATCAACATCAGAAATATCACCTTCGAATAGGAGCAGCAGGTGTTGCTCTTCCTTGGTGTTAAGTCCAACTCTGGTCATCTAAAACGAATTTTAGAATTAAGTCCATTGAAGCCCAATGATGCCAGTTGGAATCACCAGGTCAAATGAGGTAGTATACACAAATTAAGTTTGAAATTCACTTTGAAAATGGCATACAATATCAAGCCATGTATGTAGATATAGATAAAATTTTTACCGAAGTAATAAACAAAAAAACTTACTGTTGTTTACAAGAAATAATTATCGCTATTTTCACTGCGCTGCTAAACACCACGAACGCATTCTGCCAAACATTTGTCACGACTAAATACACAATAAAATTCCAGTTTCAAGTAGCATGCGCCACCTATTAGAGACCACCCTTTACTTCTTGCAGGTTATAAGTGCAGATTTGAACCTTTCAAGTAACACTGTTACCCCAGAAACCAACATGATGCCAAATGTTATCATCTGGCTGGAAAGGGTTAAATGCGTCAAATAATCATATTTTATACAAATGGGCTTCTGATTATCGGTGGTATGTCAATGGCTTCGTTAAAACGGTCGTATATGCTTTTTGCTGAAGATGAAATATTTGTACCCCTCTCAGGTTCCCTTTGTTCAAGACCTTCTAAATTACAGATATATTTGACTGGTACGTGCTTATCTCTTTAAACAGACCAGGGCTTCTGAGTGCCTGTTGTATGCACTGGGCTGTGTATCATCCATGGCACATGTATATATATATATATATATATATAAATTAGGTCCCATCGTCTTATTTTGACCTCTACAATACGTGGTAGCTCTATGTCCCAGCAATTTTGAGACGCCCTCTATCCAAAATATGACTTCAATCAAAACAAAAATAGGCACAATTGATTTTTTAACGTGCTCACGCTGTATATATTTGCCCGGAATCATATTCTGTTTCGAGACTGGTAGACATGTAATATGCATACAAAATCTCATATTCCTCCAAGAAATAGTTTTTGAGCTCGAATGGCAATAGACAGGCAGACCGACAGAATTGAGAGAAATCTCGGAGGATGATATTTTCACAATTACAATGGGTACTCTCTTCTCTTGAAGCGAAAGAAGAAAAAATTACAATTTCGCAAATTACAGTTATAAGTAAACCTTGTGTAATTGACAGTGTTTGAATGCTTCAAAACGCTGTTTTAAATGGTAAGGTGTCCCACCATTATTTTACTTTTAAAACAGCATGTTGGAGCCTTTCTAAACAAAATAAACGTTTAATATCTGAAAAGCATGTCTTAAGCAACGATGATATTCCTTTAGATTTATTCTAACCAAGTTATAACATGGAAAATTTGTATATAAATTTTGTTTGAAGTATACCTTTTAATGTCTAAATGACAAAAGTTAGTATAACGAATTTAATATAAAATCCAAAAATATAGTAATATAGAGGGTGCTTCAATTAAAATAAAGAATTGGAGGTAATTTCCCACTTCAAATAATTCAAATTACCAGTATATTCCACATACTAAATTTTCATTGATATTTATAAAGTACTAGCTGGTCCGGCAAACGTTGTTCTGCCCAAAAATAATTTGATCTGAAACCCTGTTTCACAACTATGTATAGAGTTTTAATTTTATGTCATGTCCATCGTCTTGGAATAAATGCCATTTTCGCAATCAACTTCCCAAAAAACCTCAATAACGACACCCATATCGATTGTTTAGGCTTATTTACCCCATTTCACCCCCTAAGGGGTAGCGAACCAGATAGACGTTGTCCTGTCCGAAAGTTGGTTTGCCTGCTATTAGCAGGTTCAGCAAAGGTTTTTTCGATTTTCTAATTTTCGATTTTTTTTCATTTTAAAAAATATTGGGGGCGGTGGGGGGTGAAATTTTGGGGTTATATGTTATATTATGCGAGAAATCTTTAAAAAATTTAAAAAGAGAAATTTGTCAAAAAAAATTTTTATAAACTAGAACCCGACTGCAGCGCCACCTACCGGATCCAATTGTGAATCTAAACCATCCAGGGACCCACTCAAACACACACACAAAATTTCATCAAAATCAGTCCAGCCGTTTAGGAGGAGTTCAGTGACATACACACGTACAGAAGAATTATATATATAAAGACTATTTCCCACATCTCTTATTATCCAATGAAAAGCCATGCTTTTTCAAAATTCAACCAATCGTGTGTTTTTGTAGTGGCAAAAAATCGAAATTTTCCCTTGGGATTTTGTCAGTTTCTTTTGCCACTTGCATCCACGGCAACCACCAAATATATTGCTTTAATTAAGGTGGTTTTTAAGAAACGTCATTTAAACTGTCATTGCGCATCAGTATAAATGTCAAAATGAACCGATATTTGGGAAATAGTCTACAAAATATATTTTGGGCTCATGATTTTGCTCGGCAAATGTTTTACTCACGATTTGTTGTTTTTTTTGCAATGCCCCTCGACAAACTAACTTTGACAAATTCCCTCGCCTTCGGCTCAGGAATTTGATCAAGTTAGTTTGTCTTGTGACATTGCCAAACCAAATACTTTCGTAAAACATTTGTACCGGCAAAAGCATTTGCCCTTAATACATTATTACTGATAATCAAATATTATTTTCATTTACTATGGCTGTGGAATAGTTACTAATTTATGAATGCAACTATGTTTATACTTAAATGTCAAACTTGACATTTGATTTTTAAGTGACTTATAGTTGCATTCATAAATTAGGAACTATTTCATGGACATACTAGATGAAAGTAATTTTTGATCATACATATAAATATAGGTGTCCATCTTTTACTTTCACCGCCTGGTATACAATTATTATTAGTATAAATATTATTATCAGCGTCCCGTATCTATTAGTGCACCAACTGCAGTAGACAATGGTTATAAAGTAGATGGAATATTACCTACTTTCCTGTATAGTTAACAATGTGTACAGGCCAAGTCAGAGGAGCTAAAGCTTTATCCTGATATAATGTACACTTCTAGACGTACACTTTAACTCTAACAGTCAAAACGTGCTCCGGTGATAGTAGCCTAAGCTGTGACCTGTAATTTCCACCCCAAAATGCAAAACATGGCATTATATTTAGATGCTCGCTTCAAAAGTTAAAATTAGGTATTTTAAATGTTAAAAACAAACTAAAATACATTTTCTAAATACCAATGTTTATGGACGAAGATTTTATTATACAGGGTGTATTTTGTGACCCTGGGTACTTGATAATTACACGTGTTAATGACAACCAAAACCCTTTGATAGGCATTTAAGCTAAACGGTTGCTCTTACGCTTATAAACTAAGAGTACATTATTTTTGTGTATTTTAATTCTCTTTCAGATAGTAACCTAAAATTTTAAAAATTGTTACAGAGAATAAAGTTAGAGCTAAAAAAATTTTGAAAGATAGGTAAAGTGCCCCTTACAGTCAAGTATAGTTTATGAAATCTTTCGTATTAGCGCAGTACATACTAGTAAGTATGTATACCAAAATTGAAATTGATATCTCTATATTTGTGGAAATTAACAAAAAAATAAGAAATAAAAAATTTAACTTCAAGGCCCTATAACTTCTTACTGAAGGGACTTTGTACTAAACTATATTAGGTTTAATCGATTTATTATGATGCAAGAAATCTATGACTAATCGGTGTCCCATTCTTTTTGGTACACCCTGTATATTTTATTTCACTGCCATGTATTCAACTGTTTATACGACTTTGAACATAAAAAACAATTTAAGACTCTCAATATGATTTAGTCAAAGCTCATTAAAAGTGCTTTGCAAAAATATAAAATTATACAGGGAGTTCCATTTAAAAAGTCGAAATTGTTAAAAAGGAAACTTAAGAAATTTAGTTTTTTGATACAGTCTTCGTTCATTCAATTCTTTTCTGATACAGCAGTCACCTGATATTCACCATTTTCTGACATAAAATCGTTAATATTTTGAAAACAGTTGACATAGACTGATATAACTTTATATTTAAACTAGCAAGATGCCCGTTCTTCGTACGGGCAACAAATGTTTTTTCTTCTAAATTTCAAATGAATTCTAGGGAGCTCCCACCTCCTCACTCAATATGCTAAACTAACAAACGCCGCAAAACAATATTGTTGGAAAAAAGAAACAAAATTCTTCCGAAAAAATTCCTCCACAACTCTCTTTTATGCTTCACGTACCCCTTGGAAATGTGTATGTAATTGTCGTTCTCCTTGTATATATTGATAAAACTATAGTTTTAGTATAACAATGAGATAAAATTAAAATATATATGTACAAACTAAATATTGTATTCATAAATTACAGCAAGATAAACTTAACACCTTACCCCTTTTCAGTTTTTCCTTTTTACCGCTTTAGGGGTAACATCAAAATCCCTTAAACCCCTTTCTAAATATTTTAAGAATACATCGGTATGCCAAAAAAACAATGTTCTAACTCAATAAACATAGGAGATACAACGGGTTCTTTAATTCACCCCGAATCCAGATTTGCACCTTTAGGGGTTGATTTGGGAAAATCCTGAAAAGTGTTTTTAGACATTTGTATTAGATACATATGCATGCAAAAAACCAAGTCGATATCTTATGGGGTTAAGAAATGTTGAAGAAATCGTGAAAACACAGTTCACCGCTTTTCACCCCTTAGGGGTAACATTTTAAAATCCCTTAAACCACTTTCTAACTGTTTTAAGAAGACATTTATATGCCAAAAAAGAATGCTCTAGCTCAATAAACATAAGAGATATGAAGGGTTCTTTAATTCACTTCGAATTAAGATTTGCACTTTTAGGGGCTGATTATGGCAAAATCCTGAAATTGGTTTTAGACACTTGTATCGGACACCTATGCAAGCAAACACCAAGACGATATCTTATCGGGTCCAAGAGATATTGAGGAATTCGTGAAAATACAGTTTACCCCTTTTCACCCCCTTAGGGGTAAAATTGTAAAATCTCTTAAACTACTTTCTAAATATTTTAAGAATATATCTATATGCCAAAAAAAAGGAATGTTCTAGCTCAATAAACCTAGGAGTTACAAAGGGTTCTTTAATTCACCCCAAATCCAGATTTGCACCTTTAGGGGTCGATTAGGGAAAAATCCTAAAATGTGTTTTTAGATACTTCTATTGGACACTTATGCAAGCAAACATCAAGTCGCTATCTTATCGGGTGTAAGAGATATTCAGGAATTCGTGAAAACACAGTTTACCCCTTTTCACCCCTTAAGGTTAAAATTTTCAAATTCCCTTAAACCGCTTTCTAAATATTTTAAAAATACATCTATACGCCAAAAAATAATGTTCTAACTCAATAAACATAGGAGATGCGAAGGGTTCTTTAATTCACCCCCAATCCAAATTTGCACCTTTAAGGGTTGATTAGGGCAAAATCCTAAAATACGTTTCTAGGTATTTGCATTGATAAACTTTACAAGCAAACACCAAATTGATATCTTATCGGGTGTAAGAGATATTGAAGAATTCGTGAAAACACATTTTACCTCTTTTCACCCCCTTAGGGGTGGAATTCTCAAAAATCCCTTCTTAGCACTACCTTACATAACAAATTGAACCTTCCACCCAAATTTCAAGTTCTTAGTGCCAGTGGTTTCGGCTCTGCGTTGATTAGTCAGGGTTGTGACTTTCCTTTATATACCGGGTGTAACAGGATCATGCTACACCCCCGTATCTCCGTTAGTTTTAAAGGTAATTTATTGAAATTTGGTATATCCCATATACATAATAAGCGGCACTTTTTGACCTGCAAATTATTTTTTTTTCACTTCCGGTTTCGCCGGAAGTGATACCAACTTTCGATTTTTAAATAGAACACCCTGTATATTATTACATTTCTGAAATCTGCATAATTTTCTGAATCCAATGATACCACATAAGTGACATTTCAAACGTCAAAATTTTTTTTAATTTAATTTTTAATTTTCCATTTAAGTGTGCCATGATGGTTCCGATTTATTCCAATTGATCCATTTAATGCTAGAAAAATCGAAATCCCGTCAAAAATACTAAATTGCGTTTTTTATGAGCAAATAAAGTTCACCGTAATCAATTTTGGGGTAAAACTCAATTTTTTCAAATGGAACCATATTGGTACCGTGGTACCATTTATTAGTACTATTAATAAGGAATTTATTCATACATGGTAATTAAATGTGCGATAAATACAATCAAAATTACAGCTAAAAGAAAATAAGAAAATACAATTATTTTGGTCTAATTTAGTGTTAAGACTAAGGAGGCTTTGAAAACAATGAAATTGTTTATTCAGACTGTCAAATAAATACTTGTTGGTTTATCGGTGTTTCTATTGTGTATTGGAAGAGTCTTTACATTTGTTGTTATTTTTGTTCAAAATGCCGCACATTTATACAAAGGATGAAAGAGTGGACATGTTAATTATTTATGGGGAATGTAGAAAAAATGGCCTTGCGGCTAGAAACCTTTATGCCGACCGATATCCTGATAGACAATGTCCAGCGAGAAATTATTTTAATCGTCTTGAAAATCAATTCCGAAGAGAGCCTAACCATGATCCCGATCCCGAAGAAAACGTTATCATTGACGAAGGAACGGAAATTAATGTTTTAGCTCGAATAGAAGTTGATAAGACTGTTTCTTTAAGGCAAATTGGGTTTGATTTGGAAATTAGTCACCAAACGATAAGCCGAATCTTGCACAAACACAATTATAAATCCTTCAAATATCAATTGCACCAGCACCTGTACGAAAATGATTATGAACGTAGGATGGAATATTGCAATTGGATCTTGCAGAATAATGTGCAGCCAAACAATGCTTTTTTGGGAAGGATTTTATTTTCGGACGAGTGTAGGTTTACAAATATGGGATTATTTAACCGACAAAATACAAGGTATTGGTCACAAGTAAATCAACATTTATTGCGGCAGGGTAATTTTCAAGTGCGGTTCGGTTTCAATGTTTGGCTTGGAATAGTCGGTCGTAGAGTCATTGGTCCAATAATATTTGAAGGAGCCTTGACTGGAGCTAGATACTTAGGATTTCTGCAAAATGAAATTGAGGACAGGTTAGCTGAATTACCTATCCATTTACGACAGGGAATGTATTTCCAACAAGATGGAGCTCCTCCCCATAATTCAAGAATAGTAATTGATTACCTTCAACAAGCATTCGAAGAAAACGTAATTTCGACGAATGGTCCTGTGCGATGGCCTCCAAGGTCACCTGATTTGACACCTCTTGATTTCTTTGTTTGGGGCCATTTGAAAAACATTGTTTATGCAACCCCCGTTACAACCCGCGAAGATCTGGAGTTGCGAGTAAGACGCGCAATTAATAGAATAACGGCCCAGCAATTATCGAACGTTCTTCAAGAAACAGCTACGAGAGTTCAGAAGTGCGTTGACGTTAATGGACAGCATTTCGAACAATTGTTGTAATGTTTTGTGTTAATTTTTTGTAAGTTGTATTTTTTGTATTTTCTTATTTTCTTTTAGTTGTAATTTTGTTTGTATTTATCGCACATTTAATTACCATGTATGAATAAATTCCTTATTAATAGTACTAATAAATGGTACCACGGTACCAATATGGTTCCATTTGAAAAAATTGAGTTTTACCCCAAAATTGATTACGGTGAACTTTATTTGCTCATAAAAAACGCAATTTAGTATTTTTGACGGGATTTCGATTTTTCTAGCATTAAATGGATCAATTGGAATAAATCGGAACCATCATGGCACACTTAAATGGAAAACTAAAAATTAAATTAAAAAAATTTTTGACGTTTGAAATGTCACTTATGTGTATCATTGGATTCAGAAAATTATGCAGATTTCAGAAATGTAATAATATACAGGGTGTTCTATTTAAAAATCGAAAGTTGGTATCACTTCCGGCGAAACCGGAAGTGAAAAAAAAATCATTTGCAGGTCAAAAAGTGCCGCTTATTATGTATATGTGATATACCAAATTTCAATAAATTACCTTTAAAACTAACGGAGATACGGGGGTGTACCATGATCCTGTTACACCCGGTATGTAATAGAAGATAATCAGCATTTAGACGTAAATCTGTTAAGCTATTAATATATGGGCTGTACCATTTAAAAAAGGTAAGCTGATTCGCCACAATTTTCTGGGCCACCTTGTATAATCAAAAGTATTTTACTGATGTGCACCGTCTTCGTATCTACAACATTTATACAGTGTGTCCCAGATCGAGTGGGATTGCATGGGTAACTTTCTTATCTTTGCAGTTGGAGATTTGGTTAAATGGGCAATGTTTTTCAGTTTCATATGCTGATTTAAAATCCGTTTTAAAAAGTTCAAAATGTCGAACCAGTCAAAAGTTATTAAAAAAAAAACTAAAAACTGTCATTTTCTTGTATGTCAAATATCTTTATAAATATAAGAGATACGAAAAAAAGTTTTATATAAAAGTCGCTATTTTCGATAAGACAAATTTAAAATTGGTGTCGAACAAAAATTCAAGATGCTGCTTTTGAGGTACTCGTATCAACTTCCTTAAGTTAAATGGGCGCCATATTGGGATTTTTAGGTTACTGAATAGAGTTTCTAATTCTCTTTCAACGATGTAAGATAACGTATGATTGAATAAAAATACCAGTAAAATTAATTGTTTTTACATTTTAATCAAGTAGGCTTGAACCACAAAACATCGTGACATTACTTTTTAAATGTATAATCAAGTAGGTAAGTAGTTATGATGAAAAACAATAATAAAGTTTATCACAATCTGTCAAAAAGCAGGTGCTTAAGCTAAAGTATTATTTAAAGTTATACGTATTACAAACTTTACAAATTATGGCGAATATTCCAATTACTGAAAGCTACGATATGTTTTGCACATTTATCAAGTGTTATAAAAATTCCCATCTTGCTGTCCAAACTTATTTAACTAATTTTCCGGAAAGAAGACAACCAAATATCAAAACGTTTAAAAGACTGGACAAGAATATGCAGCGGTATGGAAGTTTGAAAAAGCCCGTTAAAACTAGGGAAAACAATTTATTAGTAGAAGATCATAATTACAACAGTGAGTTAATAACAATGGCTTGTGTCGCGGCTAATCCAGGCATTTCAACTCGAGAAATAGAAGCACAGGTTGGTGTATCTAAATCAAAAACATCGCGAATTTTAAGAAGGCACAAGTTTCACCCCTGCAAGTTGCGTATTGCCCAAACTTTACGACCAGAAGATTATAATCGCAGAGTAGCATTTTGTAGGTGGTTTATCCGCGAGAGTACTAGAAATAATAGTTTTACGAGTCGAGTATTATGGACAGATGAGTCTTACTTTTCTAACTGCGGAGTATTTAATCGACACAATGAACACTACTGGTCACAGGAAAATCCACATGTTTTAGTTCAACGTCGAAATCAAGTTCGATTCGGATTTAATGTATTTTGCGGCATAATGGGAAGTCATTTAATTGGACCTGTTATCTTCAATGGAACTTTAACTGCTCAACGTTATTTAGAAATTCTCCAAATATCCTTAGAAGAGTTCATAGATGATCTACCTTTGGCAGACAGAAATGGGTTATGGTACCAACAAGATGGCTGCCCAGCCCACAATTCAAGAAACGTGGTAGATTATTTAATTCACCGATTTGACAATAAGGTTATTGCCACCAATACTAATGTTCGATGGCCAGCCAGATCCGCTGATCTAACGCCTCTTGACTTTTTTCTGTGGGGTACGTTAAAGAATAAAGTATATGGAAGTAATTACAGCTACAATAATGTTCAGGAACTGCGCGAATCAGTGCAAGAAGCGTGTGCTAGTATTAATCGAAGTACGTTGCGTAAAGTAACCGGAAGTGTCGTCAAACGGTGTCAACTATGTTTAACTAACAATGGTCAGCATTTTGAACACTTCATGTGATTATTAGGATTAAGTTTTTTTTTTAAATGAATTTTGTTTGTTTGTTTGGATCCATATAAGCCTACTTGATTAAAATGTAAAAACAATTAATTTTACTAGTATTTTTTATTCAATCATACGTTATCTTACATCGTTGAAAAGAGAATTAGAAACTCTATTCCGTAACCTAAAAATCCAATATGGCGCCCATTTAACTTAAGGAAGTTGATACGAGTACCTCAAAAGCAGCCATCTTGAATTTTTGTTCGACGCCAATTTTAAATTGGTCTCATCGAAAACAGCGACTTTTATATAAAACTTTTTTTCGTATCTCTTATATTTACAATGATATTTGACATACAAGAAAATGACAGTTTTTAGTTTTTTTTAATAACTTTTGACTGGTTCGACATTTTGAACTTTTTCAAAGAGATTCTAAATCAGCATATAAAACTGCAAAACATTGCCCATTTAACCAAATCTCCAACTTCAATAATAAGAAAGTTACCCATGCAATCCCACTCGATCTGGGACACACTGTATAAGCAAATTGTACGTAACTAAATTATATTGTCAACTGCAGTAATGAGGTCACAACAGTTAATACACAACATATTGTTACCACGGCCTAAATGCCGCCGCGAAGTACACCAAACCATGAAATAGCTCGACTTAATCTTAATTGCTGTTCTAAAAATAAACTGATGCCACAGAATCGGTCCGTCATGGTTTTGGATACACAATTTAGTCTGACGGTAGGGGGCGCCATCGTTCACCAAAATTAAGAGGTTACAATGTGGGGTGTGCGAACTCTGTGAATTATCCACGTTTCTGACCTGAGTGTATGAGTAAAATTACGTATGGAAAAAGAAATACCCCTAGACTTAAAATTTGACGTAGAGTTCAAAAAACTGCATTTATATTGTGGCATCGAGTGTATGAGGTCACAATTTTTGAAGCTGTCATAGTGCAGCGTGATGCACACACCCGAGGTCATAGTAAATGCAGTACAAACACACACACACACACACACACACACACACACACACACACACACACACACACACACACACACACACACACACACACACACACACACACACACACACACACACACACACACACACACACACACACACACACACACACACACACACACACACACACACACGCACACACACACATATATATATATATATATATTTACTTTAGATATTTTCTAAGCAGTTCATGCAAGTAAGCTTGCCATGATTCCCACAGACAGGTGTCTTACAAATTGCACATGAATGATATGACTTATTACCAGTCCTAGGGCACAGACTGCATCTCTTCCTTTTCCTAGGTCCTTCCTCTTCAGGGACTAGTTCTTCATCTTCCTGCAGAATTTGAAGAATGCTCGACTTCACTATCTTAGGAAGACTTGTTATCTGAAGCCGGATTCTCAAGAACGGAGATATAAGTTCTTTTGCTAGGTTCTTCAACCATTTTCTTCTCCCTAGGCACTCTTCCTGTTTGTGGTTAGATGCCGATATGACAAAGGCATTTACACCAACCACATCTAGAAGGTGGAAAAAAGCTGTAAGGGGCCACCTGTTGGTTTTCTTGCAGTGGAGTATGTCCCGCACATCTCATCGACGACATCCACCCCACCTTTGGTGTAATTATAAAAAGTTATTATCTCTGGCTTTCGAGCGTCGCCAGTGGTAGGGTCAATGTCCTTGCTGTGGTGCATCGTTGACAATAACACAACAACCTTGCCTTTTTTTGGTACTTGTGATACTAGGGTTGTACCATTGTTTCCAAAGCCAAAAATCGAAGAGCTTACCTCTCGATCTGTGCTATTGACGAAACAGCTAGGAAGTTCCCTCTTATTTTTTCTTATAGTTCCGACAGACGTGAGGTTGTGATTATCCAACAGCTCGTGAGCAAGGGGAACACTGGTGAACCAGTTATCATAGGTAACGTTGCGCCCACTACCACTTATTGGTACTATTAGCCTCTTGACAACCTCGGCCGGTGTTTGAACGATCTGGTTGTAAGGACCTGGCGGCTGTTTACCTAAGTAGACTTCCATGTTTAGCACATAGAAAGTTCGAGCATCAACGAGTGCGAAGACCTTGATACCATACTTCGCAGGTTTATTTCGCAAGTACTGGCGAAAGGAACACCTGCCGCGAAAACCCCACAACATTTCATCTATAGTTGTATACTCAGCTACTGAGTAGTTTAGCTTGCATCTTGCTACAATAAACTCAAAAACTTCTCTGAGTGGAGCTAATTTGTCTTCAGCAATTCTAGCGGTACGACTCCTTTATCATCAAAACGCAGAGCTCTGAGTAAAAATCTGAACCTCTGCTGAGACATTCCACACCGGAAAATTTGCACACCAGTTCCATCGTTACTCCACAATTCATCGGTATGTAAGTGCGAAGATTTCAATACCCCTGCATAATACAGAAGCCCAAACAAAGCCTTGATCTCCTCTAAAGAAGTGTTTTTAGCATCTCTTTCGCGTGCATAATTTTGTCTTATGACATTTATATATATATTTGTGTAATCTACAATTTTCAGAATAATCTCATCAGTAAAAAAACACTGCCAAGCTTTCAAAGGTGTATCAGCCTGCTTAGCTGCTCCCTTATTACCTGGTAAATGGGTCACAATATTTCGCCGTCTAGTGCGAATCGATTGAGTGGGCTCTGCAATCTTCCACTTAGTTCCATCTTTTCCTGTATAACTACCTCTATGTATCAAAGGAATGTCATCATCAGAAGTAGAAGTATTACTCTGACCATCACTTTCTTCAACATCACTCTGTTCTGTGTCCGTATTTTTTTCTTGGTCGATTCTGGTCTCTTCTTCTGGGTCAATGTTACTACCAACATCACTTTCGTCATCTCCCAGTTCTTCCTCAACGTGCAGGTCATAAAAATTTGAACAAGAAATGGGAGGGAATCTGTCTATTTCTTGTTGGTCCATTGCATAAAATAATTACTCGACGAATCTGTTATAACAAACACCAATTAGATGTCTATCTAAAAATCTACAATAAAAGAGCTTGGCGCTCAATAAATAATGAATAAATATCAAAATATACTTACACAAGTCACAAAACAACGTCCAAAAAAACAGAAACGAAAAAAGATACACAAAAATTTGTAATCACTAACGGTCGCTGCGGGTCATGGCGATCCCCAGAGCTCTGTAGTGCAATGCAAGTAAATTCAAACTGACTTGCGGTTATGTAGTTATGTAGGGTAGGGGTGTCTAGGAAGGTACTGTGACGGAGAGCCAATCATCTTGAAGGGCGGGGAAACAAACGGCTTACACAGGAGGCTGCGGGTCACAGTGACCCGCGGCGACCGCTGCCGGGTTAAGTAGGTAGATCTTCCTGAAATTTTGTATAGGGCCATAATTTCCCATTCTGAACAACTCTTCTTAGTAAAATTTTGCCGTATCATGAACAGAACGGGTAGTTTACCTGAAAGAAAATAGTTTTTGCTTCACTGTCAAGGCCAACTTGTGTTTTCAAAAACTGTAAATATTCTTAAAATTCTCTTCAGACCAAGCAGGGCGGAATCCCAAAACATTAAAATAAAATTGTAAAATTTTTAGTCAATTATACCTATAGTGAACTCAATCCGGGGACACACTGTATATGTGGCTATGTTGCCATATTTCTTAAATTAAATTTACTTTAGATAAAGCGACATCTGTTGAGACAATTCGGAAAAGTTACCACTCCTTTTGGGGGCACCTTGTATTATGGACAAAAGTGCGAAGTGGAAAAAATAAAAAGAACCCTCATCGATGGCGACCGCCCTTTCAATTCCTAGCTTTAGAATACAAGTTAAATAAAATTTCAAACAAGGGAGCCATTTTGCAAACGTGCGTGGAAAGAAACGATACCTGGGCTGCTGAAATTATATTAAGATTAGCTGGCTGTGTGACAGATGCCAGATACCATATGGACTGTCGTAATAAATTCATGGGTCAAAACGCTGTGCTTTCAGCAAAACGACAGTCTAGTCAGGATACCGAGGAAGAAGATATTCCTTACGAGAAAACAGTAAAAGAAATATTGACCGATAAAGAAAGAATTTGGAATTCGATAGATATAAACAATATATACTCGGATCGCGGAGGACATAAATTTACTCGAGGTAATTTAATGAAAACCCTCAAGAAACAGTTGATGAACTGCCTGTTTTGACACAAACTGACGCAAAATCTAACCTGCTAACCTCGAATTTGACACAAACTGAAGCAAAACCTAACCTGCTAACCTCGATTTGGTATAAACAAACAAAATCATCAACAAATTTTGCCTCTTAATGGCGGCCGATTGGAGCGACCAATAAAAAGAATACACTTTATTGTCGCCACTGTCTCATACACAGTCACCGTATCGGATTTTAAGGTCACTATATCAATAAGGTACCGCCATTCCATTCCTCGCTTGAGAATGTGAGAAAATTGTGAGATAAGGATAACAAATACAAATTTCCCAAGTGCAATAGGGAAGACACTAGTTTTTGGGGATTTTCTTTTTGGTGTAATGGCACTTGTAAAGTGAGGAATCTGTTAGGTATGGATTTTTATCCCCAGTTGGAGAAAATTGTGCGACAAGGATAGATACAAAAAATCACTAATGGCGGTACCTTATTGATATAGTGACCTTATCGGATTTGTATATAGTGCGCCATCTGTATTAAAGTAGTGCAAGCATACTGTGAACGCGCCACGTTGTTTGCAGTCGAGATCTTCGAGTGGTGAGGATAAGCGTGTTTTGTCTCAGGGGTTGGGACACCTACCGAGCGCGTCTCCAGGTGGCGGATAGGAGAACGGCTGAGGTCCTCCGGACCAAGGTCTAGTAGCGATATCCCGGGCCTAAACTCCTGTGTGATGGAACGAAAGCTGCCACCGCGGACCATCCCCCCTCTTCATTGAGTTGTGACCGCTCAATGGATTTCACAGGGTCTTAGGTTACCCTCGTGTTTGTGCCGTGCGAGGCGACCCGTGTCGGTTGGATGAAGGGATCCTGGGGATTGAGCTGCCTCTGGGACGGTTTGGTTTCCTGGAGCGCAGTAACACATCTCTTTGGCCCTGATTTCACTTAGACGGGAGGTCGAGACTAACCCACCTCGATCAATCGGCTGTTCCGTCGGGTCAGACCGCCGGAAGGGTGAGCTCTTTGGGGGTGAAGGTGCATGCAGTGGGTCCTTAAGGTCCCTAGGGGTTCCGGTTTTTGATACCCTGGGGCTCGCCTAAAGGTGCCTGCTCGTGTGCAACTCATCTCTGGGAGCTATGTCTCTTTAGTATCCTTGGCGTCGAAGTTCGGCGTCCCCTTGTTGGGCTCCGTGGTGGGTGGGGAGCTAGGGAGATGAAACTTTTTCTTTCAGCATGGATGATGATGAGATTAAAGAAACCACACAGGGCGCGTCTTCGGATACTCCTCAAACAGAAATACAACAGCAGCTGCAAAAAACAGAAGAGGAGCAACAGACTCTTCCAAAGAGGAAGAGGATTTCTGGTGCCGAACAGAAGCGCAGGAGGAAGGCTCGCTTAATTGCAGAGAACTCCGGCGGTACGGCCTCTACCTCCACCCAAGGGCTGGCTCCTGAAGCTAACCCTAAGGTGGCAGGTTCAGGCCAAAGGAAAGACAGAAGTGGAAAGGGACGTGGGTTATCCTCAACTACTACCAAGGGACTGGCTACCAGAGCTAGCCCCAAGGCGGTTGGTTCCGGTAGGCCTACACCTTCCACAAGCAAAAGGATTAGATCGGATGGAAGCACACCCTCCATCTCTAATCCAAAAAAGAAGGTCAAGCCAGACCAAAAAGTAACCGAAAGGGTAGGTGGTTACAAAGAGGCCCTTACGAGGCACCTCCGCGTGGCCATCGTGGATCTAAGGACCCCCTCGGAAAGATCACCCAGGTCCAAGCGGACCTAATAAAAGCTCAATTGCTAGTGGCTCTGGACAACCACATGTTCGCCCTAGCCGAAGGCCAAATTCCACCCACTTTCAAGGGCTGGCAGTACTCCGGGGAGATTCTTAGAATCACCTGCGAGGATGACCAGACCCTGAAGTGGCTAACAGAGGCAGTGTCAAACCTGCCCACTTTATGGGAGGGCGCCCGTCTCAATGTCGTCCAGGTGGATCGGCTGCCCAGGCTGGCGAAGGCAGCTTTGTGGATTCCAGGGAAACCTAAACCTACGGAGACTGTTATTCGCCGACTGGCAGTGCAGAACCCCGGGATAGGTGTTTGGGACTGGCCCCTCTTCCACACAGCCGAAAAGGAGGAGCCCGTTGGCAGACTCCTAGTTTTTGGGCTAAACTAGGAGGCTGAAACAGCAGTCAAAAGTAGAGGTAGTAAACTGCACTATCAGTTTACAACTCTAAAATTAAAAATTCAGAGGCCTGGAGATGCAGTTCCAGACTCCAACCCCTCAAGGCAGGGCGCGTCTACGAATACCCCTAAACTCCTTTCTGTTGCAGAGCAGGGTGCGTCCTCGGATACCCCTCCATCACCAGTAGGAGAGAGGCTGCTATTACAGCAGCCATCCGAAGTAGAAGCCTCACAACTCCCCACCCCCATGGATACTCTTGAGGAGAAGAGGGAGCTGATGAGTATGCTTTTAGGGTCCGGGTCGGACACCGAGGTCGAATAATTTATTGTCGACCTCATGTCCTCCCAACCTGGACTAAACATTATACAAATTAACCTGCAACACTGTCGAGAGGCTGCTGTTACTCTACGCAGACAGCTCGACAGCCAGCAGGACACTGTTGCATTAATACAAGAGCCTTGGATTGTAAAATCTAAGATCTGTGGATTAATTAATCGTAATGGCACTGTTTTTACAGATAGCACCCATGAGAAACCAAGGACGTGCATCTACTGTCCCAAGCATTTACAAGCCTTTGCTTTGCCACACCTCTCTACGCGTGATATTACGGCGATACAGATGAGCTGTAGTATAAACGAAGGAAAGGAAGATGTCATTTTCGCATCGGTATACCTCCCCAGTAACTCAGTTGACCCTCCGCCTAGCGCGGAGTTGATCGAATTGGTGAACTACTGTGAGAGGAACAACAAAAACCTAATTATTGGCTGTGATGCAAATGCTCACCACGTTTCGTGGGGTAGCAGTGGCATTAACACCCGAGGTAGGTTCTTACTCGAGTACCTAATAAGTACAAATCTAGAAATACTGAACCGTGGATGTGAACCAACTTTTGTCACAACGCGTAGCCAGACCGTGATTGATGTCACTCTGGCCTCTTCAGATATTTCCAATAATATTGTGGGCTGGCAGGTATCACCTGTTGTGTCTATGTCAGACCACAGTTGGCTTTGTTTCAAATTATCTGGAACTATAGCTCAACCAAAACAATATCGAAACCCTAGGCGGACTGACAGACTATCTTACAAGAGAGATCTGGAAGCTCACCTGGTGAATTCGGTTTTCCCAGAAAAGATTGATCAGGTAGAGGACTTGCAAATCAGTGTGGATTACCTGCAGAACTCGATTCTACAATCTTACGAATCGTCATGCCCCTTGAAGACATCCAAGGCGAGTCGCACAACCTCCTGGTGCACAGTGGGTCGAAATAAACAATTTTTGGCCAAAACTCTGAAACTTATGAAACTGCTCCAAAATTAGGTGGCGATTTCAGAAAAAATAATGAGAAAAATCCCATTGAAAAATTGGGGTAACTTTCAGGGGGTTGATTTCTAAAAAAATTGTAAAATTTTGAAAAAAATAATTCGCAGAGAACTCAGCCTGATAATTAACGTAAAAATAGTGAAAAAATTGCCTGGATGCCGTAGGGTGGTTTTATGGGGGTTGAAATCAAAATATTAGAATTAAAATCTGAAATTTAGTATTCACATTGTATTCAGTCTGACAATTAACGTAAAAATAGTGAAAACATTGTCTTGATGAATAGGGTGGTTTTAAGAGGGTTGAAAGTAAATAAAAAGTACAAAAAATTCAGAAACCACAAAATTCTGTCTGTAAACTTATGGATTTATTCGGGATGTTTTTTGCAAAAACAACTAAATATATGGTACCAAAAATTTAAAAAACAATACAACTTAATAACAAAATTAAAATTAACAAAAAATATATTATTTACAAAATCTAAACCAAAATGAGATTATTTTATAAAATACATTTTTTATTATTAATCAATAATCACTTTCATAGTCACTTTGTGCCTCACTAGGATCACTTTCAAACATGGATGTACTAAATTCATCAACATCAGATTGGGGTTTCCATTGATGTTTGTGTACTTGATGGTACTTCTGTCCTATATCAGTCCTAGATCAGTCCTATATCAATATTTATTAACAAATAAAATCGGCATTTGTCTAAACTTCCACAGTCTAGCTTATAAGTATAAATTACACTTTTAAATAGTAAAAAGTAAATCACTTTATAAATTAAATTGGATCAATCGTTGGAGTATCAATTACTCCTTAAAAAGCGAGGTTTTTCAGTGCACCATTATGTTTAAAAGGTCATGGTTTAAAAAAGCGCAGCTAAGCGCAGCTAAAAGTTGTGGAATATTAAAGTCCACACTTTAATATACACAGATATTATTTTAACAACGTCGGAGCTGGCGAAAGTAAAATTTAAATCAAAAAATAAAGTTAAATTTAGCTGTTTTTACCGGCGCGGCGCTCAATACCCCTTTTTTATGATATGCTTTAAGTCACAAGCCATATATTACTATATAAAGTGAAATATTTATCTAACATATAACCCTTACCTTGTTCTCTGTCAGACATGGCTAATTTTTAACTTAAAGTTTAAAAAATCACAATCACAAGAACACTAAAATTTCACTGTACAAATACAGACTTACACACGTCTTCGTTCTAAGGGTTGCAGAGTGAAAATTGGCCAGGTATAGGGTTTATGATTATTTCTCTCTTTAATAATGACCTTTATTCTTACTAATTACACAGTAATTTAGATATTTCCTGCAAGTCATTAAAATTCAATCATTCCTACTTTTGGCCAGAAATTTCTAAAAGCGACCCACTGTGTGGTGGTGTCCGAAACTCGACAGGATGAAATCAACATTGGGCAAACTCTTTAACAAAGCAAAAAGAACTAGAATTACTAGTGACTGGGAGGCCTATAAAGACCAAAAACGATTATACGAAAAAGAAATCCGCCAGAGACAGAGAGACTCTTGGAAAACGTTTTGTAGTTCCATAGAGTCCACTGCCTCCGCGGCTCGATTGAAGAAGATCCTTTCTAAGGATCCAAACCAACAGCCAGGCTGTCTCAGGCGAAGGGATGATTCTTTTACAACCAAACCCGAAGAGACAGCGGAAGTGCTAATTCAAACACATTTTCCAGGCTGTATTGTCACCCCTGACAATGTATGGCCAAAACCCAATATCCCACCTCCCTCAGAGGAGGATTGGAATGTGGCAAACCAGGTCGTACGGGGTGACAAAGTAACCTGGGCTATAAACTCCTTTCTCCCCTTCAAGTCGCCAGGAGCGGACGGTATCTTTCCAGCCCTGCTACAATGGGGACTGGACCTGATGCTTGTTCACCTGGTACGCATCTACCGGGCATGTGTCGCTTTTCGATATATACCGGAGAGCTGGAGAGAAGTGAAAGTAGTTTTTATACCTAAACCAGGGCGTATGGATTATACCCAGGCCAAATCATATCGTCCCATTAGTCTTACATCCTTTTTACTAAAGACGCTTGAGAGACTTTGTGAAAGAGAAATACGGGAAAGGGTGCTGGATTTACACCCATTGCACCCGAACCAACACGCCTATATCTCAGGGAGATCTACTGAATTGGCGCTACATGCTGTAGTAAACCGTATTGAGAGATCGCTAGACAATAAAATGTCCACTCTGGGAGTTTTCATTGATATTGAAGGAGCCTTTGACAAGGCTTCCTTTGAGAGCATTAACTCTGCCTTACGCAGGCATGGTGTGGCACCCACTCTCTGTGAGTGGATAAAACACATGCTTAAGATGAGAGCAGTACAATTTAATATAGGAGACAGACAACTCCATTAGAGGTGTTCTGACGAAGGGCTGTCCGCAGGGGGGGGTTCTGTCTCCACTATTGTAGAATACAGTGGTAGACAGCCTTCTAAGCACACTCAATGATGCTGGATTCTATACTACTGGATATGCGGATGACATCGTCATCCTCATTACTGACAAGTTCGAGGGCACGCTCTGTAACTTGATGCAGACAGCTCTCTGTCAATCCTTCAAAGACAGAAATGGTACTTTTCACAAATAAAAGGAAGGTGGGACCTTTACGTAGACCTCTCCTATTCAACACTTCTCTCAGCTTTTCAGACAATGTCAAATACTTGGGAGTTATTTTTGACAGACAGCTGAATTGGGAGAAACATTTAAAAGTTAAAACTGAAAAAGCATGCATGGCATTCTGGCAGTGTCGCCGCGCTTTGGGTAAATCCTGGGGACTCTCCCCTCGAATTACCTTGTGGCTGTATACTGCTGTGATAAGGCCCATGCTATGTTATGGAGCACTTGTCTGGTGGCCCAGGGTCAGACAGGCTACGGCAGCAAGTAAACTAGGACATGTGCAACGCCTTGCCTGTCTCAGTTCTACAGGTGCTATACGCTCAACCCCTACGGCCGCTTTAGAGGTGGTCTTATGCCTTCCACCACTTGATCTTTTTGTGGAGGAAGTAGCCGTAAGGACCGCCTTGACGTTGCGCTACAAAGGGCTGTGGCACACAGCAGGCAGGGGAGGCAGGCATACCCGCATCCTGAATGAGGCCGTCGACAAGATTCCTCTTCTGGACGCTATAGTAGATTACCTCCCTCTACAATATGCCTTCAACAGACAATTTAACGTCTATGAAAATGCCTGGTTTACCCAGCATATAGATATATCCATCTTTACTGATGGATCTAAAACAAAGCATGGAACGGGTGCCGGAGTTTTCTCTGACGATCTGAACCTCCGCCAAAGCATACCACTAGGCAAAATGGCCACTGTCTTCCAAGCGGAAGTAATTGGAATAATGCATGTTGCAAAAGCAATTCTTGAAAGGAACATCGAGAATCAATGTATTGGTATCTTCAGTGACAGTAGAGCCGCTTTACTAGCCCTGGGCAGTTGCAAAATTACCTCAGGTGTGGTACTGCAGTGCCGTGAAGCTCTCGAGGATATCTCAAAAAATAATGTCGTTTCCCTTGTATGGGTGAAAGGACATGACGGTAACTACGGCAATGAGGAGGCTGATGAGACTGCGAGACTGGCTTCCAGACAACCTCTCTGGGGGCCAGAACCTGTAATCCCTATATTCCTGACAATATTAAGCTCTATGCTATATCAAGAAACCTTAAACAGCTTCATACGAAGGTGGGTTAACATGCAAAGCTGCCGGCAAGCAAGAGCTGCTATTACAGCGCCCTCGCCAAAGACAGTCAAATATTGCTTGCAACTGTCCCGAAGAAACCTTCGACTAGTCGTGGGTAACCTATCTGGACACTGCACTCTAAACAAACATATGCACAGGATGGGACTAGTGGACAGCCCAAACTGTCGCGGATGCAACGAGGATGACGAGACAGCAGAACACGTTCTGTGCCACTGTCCAGCTCTCGCAAGAGTCAGAGGATCCATGTTGGGGGACTTATGGCCCGATATGGTCAGAATTAGCAACACTCCAGTTGCGGTTGTCCTTAAGTACATTCAAAGGATTGGATGGCTTGAGTGATATCCAACTTGGAGAGCTGCTGGGAGGTAGCACAATGGGCCCACTTAATGCGGCCTAAGTGCGTGTGAGGTAACTCACCCTCCATTTTTAATTCAGAATCCAGAATCCAGCGTCAGGGTATTTGTCAATCTCTAGACAGTATCGTTAATAATAAAGGCAAGGAAGCATTTTGTTTTAAATTACAGTATACAACCTACAAATAGTTTTAAACCATGGACTCCTATTTTTGAGTAGTGATACACAACTTTGATTTTTTAAATGGAGCACCCCTTATATTTTTAGATATTTTAAACCAGCGCGAAAGATGGTTAAACTTATTCTTTTTGAAACCAGGTTCACACTATATCCGCTTCTGTTTGCGTTAGAAATTCGCTATACATTTCTGTCGCATTTGTGATTTTCACCCTGTGTCCTTTGGGTCCCATTTTTGTCAAGGGCAAAACCTGAGCTATCTGACAATGAATACTTTTATTTTGTCCTCGGTGAAAGCACTATATTCAGTTTCGAGCCAGGTAGACATAATCCACATGCAAAATATCATGTTCATCTCCAACAAGCAGTTATTGAGCTATACCGCCAACAGACGAACAGACAGCTGGACAAAAAGACGAACGAACAGCCAGACGGCCAGACATACAGACCGAATTAAGAAAACCTGTTTTTCATCATCTAGGGACCCAACGTGAAGATCTAAAGATATCTCGAAAGATGATTTTTTCACGATTACAATACTTCCTTTGTCTTTTAGACTGAGGTCAGAAAATTAAATAGAATCTAAAAATGCAATAATATATAAGGTGTTCTATTTAAAAATAAAGAGATTTAATCACTTCCGCTGAAACTTGGAAGTGGCAAAAAATTATTGGTATATCAAAAAACAAAGCTTATTAAGTATATGCGATGTACCAAGTTTCAAAAATAAAGGAGAACGTACAAGTACTATGAATATGTTACACCCCTTATATGGTTTGGTAATTATCAACTACACGGAATGGACATGTGTTTCAACGTATACCTTTAGCTAGGAAAAGTTAGTATGCTTAGAAATGCGTAGAAAAACAGCAATACAGGGATGATAATAATGAAGTGCCTCAATATTACTACACTTTATGTAAACAGTTTGTCAGAATGATTGCAACAACCGTTAATCTCGCTTTAATAATTTTGATCTGGTTAAACTAAACTATGATTACTGCAGTAAAAGTTTTAAGAGAAAGCTCAGCGGTTTAAGTCCGGGTTTATACAAATAAATCCAGCTCTGGTAACCAGTAAAGGTAATATTTGCAAAACGTAACAAGTCCCTGAAAAGCTATCTGGGTTTCGAAAGTTCCAAGTGCAGTCAATTATGAAATTACCATAAGATCTACTGTGATCGCCAAAAATTTGGTATCAAACGGAATTTTTTTAATTTATGTTTTTTGGGAAATCAACCCTCAGTGGTCAGAGATGGTTGAAAAAGATTACAAATGAACCAAACAAACGTAATCACGTGACTTCCGTTATCAGTCAAATTTCAATTTTTTTACAATAATTACAAAAAATTTATTTACTAGCCAAGATAGAGACAAATTTTACCAAAAAAGTTGTTTAAAAGGTAATTTTCTATTTAAATATAAAATTGGATTTGATAGTAAAATAGCATAGCCATATTCTGCCTACGTAATGGACTAACATGTAAACTGCTTAAAGAAAACCCTCCTCATTTAGGAAACAGTAAATTCAGGACTTTTGTTAAGTAAATCATTAACAGGAAGAAATTAGTGTTTTAGACGCAATTTAAATAGATATTAATTATTATTGAAATATTTATTATTGCCGAAAATATATTTTTTTCCTGTTTGCTGCCAACTTTTTGACGGTCACTGTATAACATTCAATTAGGATCAGAGATCATCAAATGTCATTTTACTAAAAAAAGAATTATTAATGAGCTTGATTTACAAATTAAGTTTGAAAATTGAGACACGCAGTGTAAAATTATAATAAACTGCTCAAGTACAGGTCTAAAGAGTAGCTTCAGCACTGCGAAAACAGGTTGACCTTTCGCCAAAACCAAATAGCGCATGAAGGTGCTCGGGACCTTAGCAACAACTTTGCCCCCTTTCAAAATTTCGATATCTGTAGCCGTTCGAAAGTTACAGGCGATCCAGACAGACACACAGACAGACAGACGGACGGACAAAACGTTCGCATAAGTACGCTGAAGCTACTAATAAACTGCTCATGTACAGGTCTAAAGAGTAGCTTCAGCACTGCGAAAACATTAAGTATTATAGTGCACCCAAAATGTGTAGTTCAAAACGTGACCACCGAACTTCTGTAGATGGCGCCAAGTGGACAAGCCGCCACTGTGCTAAAATGCTTGGAAATTTTGCAAAGTGGAAAATCGCCACCTTTCGCCAAAACCAAATAGCGCATGAAGGTGCTCGGGACCTTAGCAACAACTTTGCCCCCTTTCAAAATTTCGATATCTGTAGCCGTTCGAAAGTTACAGGCGATCCAGACAGACAGACGGACGGACGGACGGACAAAACGTTCGCATAAGTACGCTGAAGCTACTAATAACAGAGCATGACGAAAATTAATAGATATAGATAGTATTTTCGATTTCGATTGCGTCTCAGGACAGGACCGCAAAATTGGTACTATATTTTATTTGTTAATACACCTGAACATGTTCGCTTGAACGTAGCCAAGCGTCCAGGTTTCAAAAATTTATATCGTGTATAATTTGTATAATGTACCGTAGAATATTTTTCACTGTATTATATGCATAAAAGAATGAATTATAAAGAGCGGGTGTTAACTTAAAGCGCCCTCTCTTCGAAACATATAATACTGCTATTGAAATGAAATAGATTTGGTTATTACCAACGGTAGTGCATGGACATGTATTTAAGCGTTTGCCTTTACTATGAAGGTTGTTATTTTGTATTTTGAAACAAAATCTGCAATAGAAGAATGTTTACAATGAAGTGCCTCAATATTACTACATTTTATGTAAACATTTTGCCAGAACCATTAAAACAACTGTTAATCTCGTTTAAATAACTTTGTTCTCGTTTAAACTAACCTACAATTACTGCAGTAAACATTTCAATAGAAAGTAAAAAGGCATAACAAATAATTTCTGTTGCGATTTAAATTATTGGAATTAATATATTTATCTATCTATTGGCGCCTTTCTAAGCTCAGCCGTTTGAGCCCGGGGTTATGCCTAATAAATCCAGCTCTGGTAACAAGTAGAGATAATATTTTCAAAATAGTAAAAAACTATTTTTTTTCACTAGAATTGCCAAAATGACTTCTTTTCAAGCTAAGGCAATTATTTACAACACCATTATTCAACCACATTTCGATTATTGTCCTTCAGTGTTGCTTTTATTAAATAATTCCCAAATTGGTGTCCTCCAGAAGCTGCAAAATAGGGGAATGAGGGTTTTATTATCCGTAAATAGATATACTGCAATTAATAGTATGCTTTCCGCTTTGCAATGGTTTTCGGTATCTGAAAGACTCAAATTTTTAACCATGACATTTACGAGGATAGTTCATCATTTACTGTCCCTAATATAGTAGGCATTGACTGACAAATGAAAAACTGTTTTATCCGAAGTGTCATTTATTCACGTTAGTATATGTAAAATTGCGTCTCTCTATCTTTTCATTTATTCGAAATATTAGTTCAGTTCTCTTGTGGTGTTTGTAATTTTATCAAAATGGATAAAATTGAAAGTATTGGGTGATTCTGCGCCTTTATATCAGGTAATTAAAAATTGGTCTCGAGATTTCAAACTGGGGAGAGAGTCCTGTGAACACGCGCCAGGTGCAGGACCACCAAAAACTGTGGTTACCAAGGAAAATATTAATTTGGTCCATGCTATGGTACTGAATGATAGAAGAATTACCATCAGATGCATAGCGGAGACATGTGGCATTTCAGTTGGGAGCGTTGAAAAAAGTTTGCACGAAGAATTGGGTCTCACAAAAGTCTCTGCACGTTGGGTACCAAAAATGCTAACGGCAGATCAAAAATGCCTCCGACACGTTACAACAGAGACCAATTTGGCAATCATTAACAGAGACTCCGATGAATTTTTACAAAGATTCCTTACAGTGGATGAAACTTGGGTTCATCACTTTGACCCAGAGTCGAAACGCCAAAGTATGGCATGGCGGCATAAGGGTTCCCACCTCCTCGAAAATTTCGTGTTGTTTCTTCAGCAGGCAAAATCATGGCAACGGCTTTTTGGGATTTTAAGGGAGTTATTTTTGTGGATTATTTACCACGTGGGCACACCGTAACAGGCCAATATTACGCAAATTTAATACCAAAACTTCGAGAAGCAATCAAGGAAAAGAGAAGAGGAAAATTGAGACGAGGTGTTCTGTTTCATCAGGATAACGCCCCGGCCCACAATGGCAGCCATTCACAACGCTGGCTTTGAAATTTTTGAGCAACCTCCCTATTCGCCAGATTTGGCCCCTAGCGACTATTTTCTTTTTCCAAAATTAAAAGAACATCTTCGGAGAACCCATTTCATGAACGACGAAGAAGTGATGCCAGCCGTAAATGAGTGGCTGGCGGAACAAAATACAGATTTTTTTTCCAAAGGCATTCAAGCACTTCAGCACCGATACTTAAAATGTATTAACCTGTCAGGGGACTATGTTGAAAAATAAAATTATTTCGTTCTTCTCAAACGTTTGCTTCTATGCTAGGGACAATAATTGGTGAACCGCCCTCGTATTTACAAGATAGTTAATGGACTCCTTCCAAGGTAAATTCTTTCGTCTTATACAATAAGGAGGTTCATAACCACTTTAGTAGGCAGTCTTCAAGTATATCGGTCATCTTCTGTAAGAACTAGTAACTCTTTGGTAAGAAAAGGATTTATTCTGTTTAATGATTTGGATGATGAAATAAAAAATGCCATTACTGTAAAAGAATTCAAATTTAGATATAAAAATCGGTACATGTTATGATAGAACTTATTATATTGAAAAATGAATTGCTGTTATTTTATTTTTTAGTTATGATGGTTGTATTCACTTGCTCAATTTATTAATTTTTTTTGTTAAGCCGTTAGATTAGTTTGGTTTATTGTAACATATAAGGTTTAAAAGTTTATTATTATTATTATTATTATTATTATTATTACTATTATTTATTATATAAAACACGGCAATTTCCATCAATAGAGCGATCGAATCTGAGAATGGCGCGACTCCATTAAGTTAACCTATAAAGTCTCTCTTTTTATATTTTCGTTTCCTTTACATGTTTTTTACTAGGATTATAAGCACTGTTCTTTGTCTTGGTATTATAGAATTGATAAACAGTATTGCCCCCCTCCCCGTATCTGCTGCGGCTTCTTCCTTTTAGGGAAGTGTGGGCTGCCAATCGGGGAATGTCTCTCTTCGACGTATTTTTCATTTTGTTTCTGTGGATTTCAGTTTGTTGGGTTGCCAATCCAACGCCACAACCCTCTTCCTTTCTCCGGGCTTGGGACTGGCAACAGTGTATGTCAACTACTTCTATAGCACCAACAACCCACTGTAGGTGGAGTTTGATTTTACTTTACATAGCGAAATGAAAGGGTTTACTATAGGTAGGTATCATATAAAGCTGGCATTATATGATACTAACTTTATACGAAAATTTGCAAGTAAATCTTTTTATATATATTTTTTTTAAATTGCATGCAAAATTTACTAGTAAATGTATGCGTAAATTACTTAGAAACACTTTCTAAATAATCTGGCCGTAAAAATAAAAGTGCGCGTAAATCTGCGCAGATGGTAAGTCCACACTAGTTACAAATTTAGGAATCCAAGTTTTAAGTGAATGTAATGCAGCTGCTGTCAAATATAACTCTTCACTGGCGCTACAATCGCTCATGGTAATTAAAAGAAAATTTAATAAACTCTAAAAGCCACTATTTAATTAACGCCACTTGCACATTGTTTTAGGTTATGCTGATAAACACAGATCCAAATAGAAAATCTGCCAACGTTACTCCAGATAAATTATAAATATTTCTAAAATGGTTTGCTACTGCGCAGGTTTACAAAAAGAATTAAAAAAAAATTATTGAATACGTTTTTGGGTTAAGAACAATTTAAGGAAAAATTTACTAGTAATTTTTCTCAAAAATATATTCATAAATTTTCGCATAAAATTAGTATCGTGTCATACCAGCTTAACAAACGCAAATAATAGAAATTGTGAAAGTAATAGACTATGTAAAATATATACCTAACAATATCATAATTAGAGTTGGTAGATTCGGTTCTTGGTGAATCGAAAATGGATTTTGTGAACGAATAGTTTTTTCTCGAATAATTGATATATACAGCCGAATCGATTTGGTGAGCGGATCTAAAATCGACTCGCTTATCGAAAAACCAGTGAAAATTGTTTTACGGAACAGGCGGCTTTGACTTCGTATTTGACACCTTCTTTCAAACTTTTTCAAAAGTCAAGCCACAGTAAAAGTCTGTGCTGGCCATTTCATAGCGATAAAAAAAGCCAAATCGAAAAACCAAACAAAAATGCTGAGCCGCAAAAGTAACCAAAAATAAATTAACGAAAGGTGATTAATCTGTTAAAAATAATTTAGGTGCAATCTTCGTGTCAGCCCTTGTTGCGTCATCGGAAGGAAATCCAAACTGATGGGTTTTTGATACAGGAGCATTAGCCCACATGACAATAAACAAAAATTACTTTCGGTCGTATGAACCATTTCCAATCACACACATGATAAAAACTTCCGATGGATCGCACGTTATAGCTCTCGGCTATGGCACAATTGACGTAGAAGTTCTTGCCAATAACACATGCAAAAATAACCAGTTACTTAACTAATGGCTGGTGTGTATCCAATTATAACCCAACTTATTTGCACCAAGTCTAACGTTACATAAGGGAGATCCGTGAAAATGGTATACGCGGTCTACGAAATGGGTGTGTTGTTATCACTGGAGAACAAATCAATAGGTTACCCCATGTAAACATATGAGTCGTTACACCAGAATCATCAGCAAAAATTTACTTCGCAAACAAAACTGCCAGTCTGCAAATGTACCACGACTGGTTTGTCCATCAAGGAAAGAGTTACTTTAAAATGGTATTAAGATGAATGTACGTTAGGAAAACAAACACAACGTCATTTAGGATCAAGTCACGAGCGGGCAACGACAAGAGGTGTTTGCTTCAAAGAAGATTTTTTTTATTAATAGATACTAGCAACCCAGTGAGACAAATGTCTCATTTAAAAAAACAAAAAAGACCGTTTTTCAAATAAAACGCGTATTAAATAAAAACTGTACCCAGACCTGGAAGGTGTCAAAGTGGTACGCCGCATCGGAACATTCTGGAAGCTGTCAAAGTGGTTGCCTAACCGATCGAGGTTTTAAGGCGCAGAGAGTCGCAGCTCCGTTTGGCTGCTGAAACAGCGTACTGACACTTCCGGTTTTCGAGAAATCACGTGATTTCTTGAAAACCGGAAGTGTCACGTGACTGAAATTCGGTTCCTGACCTGACATGACCATTACAAACATATAACTTTAATAACTTGTTTCTCTATCTCTTACGGTTTGGCTGCTGAAACAGCGTCCCGGACAGACAAAACAGCGTCCCGGACAGACAAGTCTATTAGATAAAGGATACTAGCTAAGCACACTGGGGCTGTTCACAGCATTGATAATTAAGATTACATTAACCTTTAGACAATAATACTGCACTAAAAGCACTGTTTATTATAAATAGTTCACTGACTGACACTTTTAATCACTATCGGAGAGAAGGGTATCTTGTGGCAATCTTGGTTTCAGCCGTGTTGTAGTTGCTTTGCTTCCTAGGTTATAATGAGCTGTTGCTGGACAGTTGTGAAGGTTACTGAAGAACTTCTTGGCTGAAGTTTTAATAAAGTCTTCTATGCTTGGCATGCTTAGTTCGCGGTGAAGTTGAGAGTTACGGATGTACCAGTCGGCGTTGGTAGCGATTCTCAAAACCTTGTTTTAGAGCGTCTGTAACTTTTTAATATTTGTCTTACTTGTAGGACCCCACACTACGCAAGCGTACATTATGACTGGCCTTATGATACCTATATATAACATTTTGGAATATGCTATTTTTAAGCATGTTTTTTTATTTAATATGGGATAAAACATTGCAATTCTTGCATAGCCTTCTTGTAACTTGTTGTTGACATGTAGACTCCAAGTTAGTCGTCTGTCTAAGTGTAGCCCTAGATATTTGACGGCTTTATCTGTAGGATTCCATGTTATTGGGTGATTATTTATAATGATAGGTGCAGGATCTAGTAGTCTCCGTAAAGTGAAGATTTTAACTTGACATTTAGTAGAATTGATTTGGATGTTCCAGCGTCTAAACCATGCAAGAAGTTCATTTAGTGAGTTCTGGAGCATTTCAGCAGCTGTGTTAATATCTTGGTGTTGGGTGAGAACAGCGGTATCATCCGCATACATTAAAATAGTGTTGTTGTCTGCATTGGGTATGTCGTACATAAATATATTGAATAGTACTGGTCCCAAGACCGATCCTTGAGACACTCCGGCTGCGATTGATTTTAATTCTGACAGTGCGGCATTGATTTTAACGTGAAAAGTTCGTTTTGCGAGAAAGGAGTGTATCAGATTGGTTAAGTATTCTGGGCAGCTCAAAGTTCTCATTTTGTATATAACACCTTTCAGCCACACCTGTCGAACGCTTGGGCTATATCCAGGAAAGCTGCCGTGAGTAGAAGGAGGACAGTTCGCCCCTCCACTTTTTATTTGATTCGCGGATTCGCGGTTTAATTCGCGGATTTATTCGCGGATCTCGCGGTTTTGATTCGCGGTTTTAATTTCGCGCATTGATCTAATTAATTTCGCGGTTTGATCTAATTAATTTTCACATGTGCTACTGAATAAATTACGCATTAGCTTCCGATTAAATTACGCGGCGGACTTCTGGAATTACACGTTGGCCATCTTGTTTTTCTGGCGCGAATATTTGAATTTTAAGTTTTCAGATTTTTTTCGAAGTTCAATTTTTTGAATTTAAATCTCCCGGGTGTCGGCCATTTTGGTTTTCTGGCGCGAATATTTGAATTTAAATTTTCAGATTTTTTCTAAGTTCAATTTTTTGATTTTAGACTTCCCGGGGTGTCGGCCATCTTGGTTTTCTGCGCGCGCACTTCTCACGGCTAACGTTTTTAATTTTGAATTTTCGCGAAAATATTTGAATTTCAAACTGCTAAATCTTCCGTCTCCCTCATCGAAGCTGCTCTCTCTCTCTCTCTCTCTCTCATGCACGGAGGCCATTTTAATTTCGCGCGAATATTTGAATTTTAAATTTTTTCAGATTCTTTTTTCTAAGTCCCTGTTTTGGTAGATTTATCTCTCTCTCTCTTCTGCTCTGGTTGTCTCTCTCTTGCAGTCACAGGATAGATGTTTAATTTAAAAAAATCTCTGGCGGACTTGGATTTGAACCCTCTACGTTTGCATACACATTAGGCTCACATCGATCGATGCCGCTAGACCACGGAGCGCTACGGGATTTAAAGGGTTTGAACAAAACGTCATTTCACAGCTCTGCCGTCACGCTGCCAGAATTTAAAACAATCTATTTTTTGAGAAATATGATTTATAAGAACGGGAATGTATAGCTTATTGTGTTTAAAGGTTGATACAATTTTAAAAAAATTAGATTTGTAACAGCTTATTAATTATTTTATAATTTGTGCCTGCTATATGGCTGGATTAACGAGATTCGCACTGTCCCTACCTACTATAGGAAATTTCCGTCTAAGTTCCCTTTTTAAAACAGGTCGGTGCCTGTGTTTTGTTTGGTTTTAAAGGTTTGAACATTGTACCACTTAGCTGTTCTGACATTACACTTCCATATTCATATTATAAATAAATTTTAAATGTTATTTTCGACTGAGTTTTAGCCGCTTATAAATTACAACAGCTAGTTTAAAAATTAAATGGGCGATAAGAGGTAAAGGCAGATGGTAATATAAAACGAGTTACAAATTTTATTTTAGTATATTCCTGAAATACTGATAATACGTATTCCTTGAATAAGAAAGAGATAAACATAAAATGCGTAATTATTCGCAATGGTTTTTGCCCCTGGCGCGTTTTCAGTTAACTTGATTGTTAGCACAGACAATGGAATTTGCTATGATATCACCGAATCTGCAGGGGTCATCTTGTTTACGCTCATCTCGTCCGCATTTATTTAATTTAAAAAAAAAGCTTTTTGCGGTGGCCCAAGTCGGATTTGAACCCTAGCCACAAGTGAATAATTATTTTAAATCGCGAAAAGTGTTGAGTAAATAAATGCAACGTATTATAAATACGTAAAACTTTTAGTTATTGTGCGTTTATAAAATGGGTCTTTTGACAAAGTGGAAGAATCAAACTGTGCTATTGTAAATGTACAGATTTTTCACGGTCAATTTGTATATAACAACTTAATGTAAATTGGTAGTTTAGAACATTTTAACGAAAACAGCGACTTCTTTCGGAATAAACTGTTTCTTCTCACCACGGAACCCTTGCAGATCTATGAATGCACTGACCATACTAACGAAATGTTTGAGAATGACTAAATTTTAAAAATTGTTGTTGGATTTTCGATATAATGTTACAATTTTTACATCGCTTCACATAAAATTCTACAAAAACCATATTTTTATACAACTTTCATTGAAAAAATAGTAAAATTTTACGAAAATACGCCTATGTTGACGACAAATTAAAATAAAATTGAATAAAGGCACGCAAAAATTACGAAAAGACGTATGTGTTGACGACAAACTAAAATAAATTTGAATAAAAGCACGCAATTCGTTGAAAAAAATGTTCTGACACCATCAAAACACGCAATTTCATTGAAAAATCTTCTACCACAAGCATCTCGACAAGCAAAATTTCAGTTACTTAGGCTCATTGTTCATTTTTATTACGAAAATTAACTCAAAATTGAACAAAAATCACGCATTACACATCATCTCACATAAATTTTTACAAAATCGACATCATGTTACATAAACTATGCATAATTTTGCAAATGTTTTACACTTTTTTATCTAACTTGTTGCAGTTTTAGCAAGATTTGAATAAAAAACAGCAATTTCTGCAGCAGTTTTAGTAAGATTTGAATAAAAACACACAATTTCGCTGAAAAATGTGTTGGTCCACATCATCTCACATAAATTTTTACAAAAACTGACATCATGTCACTTGAAATTATACAAAAAAGGACATTTTTTACTCAACATACGACGAAAATTGAACAAAAATCACTCAATTACACAGTATCTCACATAAATTTTTACAAAATTGCCATCATGTTACATAAACTATGCATAATTTTGCAATTGTTTTACACTTTTTATAAAATGCACCGCTCAAAATTAAAAGAAATCGCAATGTCATTGAAAAAATCTACTACCACAATCATTTCGATAAACAAAATTCAAAAAATCTTATACTTTTGATGGAAATATATGTATGTTGACCACAAATTAACATAATTTTTAAATAAAAACGCGCAATTCGTTGAAAAAAATATTCTGACACCACCAAAACACGCAATTTCATTGAAAAATATTTTACCACAAGCATCTCGACAAGCAAAATTTCAGTTACGTAGGCTCATTGTTCATTTTTATTACGAAAATTAACTCAAAATTGAACAAAAATCACACAATTACACAACATCTCACATAAATTTTTACAAAAATCGACATCATGTCACATAAATTATACAAAAAATGACATTTTAATTCAACACACGATAAAAATTTTATAAAAATCACCCAATTACACATTATCTCACATAAATTTTTACAAAAACTGACATCATGTTAGTTGAAATTATACAAAATATATATATGTTGACCACAAATTAACATAAATTTGAATAAAAACACGTAATTTCGTTGAAAAAATGTTCTGGCACCGTCATTTCACTTAAAATTTTACAAAACTGCCATCATAACACTTGAAATTATACAAAATATATGTATGTTGATCACAAATTAACATAAACCTGAATAAAACACACAATTTCGTTGAAAAATTTGCAACTGTTTTACACTTTTTTATAAAATGCATCGCTCAAAATTAAAAGAAGTCATAATTTTTAAATTATATCACGCCATTATGAAATCGTAGATTGATTTTTTTTTAAATTTTACACTTTGTAACTGTAAAATAACTTCAAATACTAATATTTTAGCTTTAGATTTTGTAATTATTGCAGATTCGTGAAAAACAAAAGCAGAGTAGAAATAAAAAAACACAAACACTTTCTAATAAACAAATATATTGTTCTTATTTCGTATAATACTTAATAATATAAAAATAAATGTACAGCTGAATGTCTTATTTTTCTAAAAATCCGCTAGCAATTTACAAAACTGTAGTTGGAGGTGTACAACATTTCAAATTAAAAAGGCTGCAAGTAATAATATCAGAAGTTTAAGACGCTCCCAAGCCAGTCGCACAATTCTTGTAGGAAGTTGATCAGAAGCAAAAACAGGGCGTTTCACATTCAACAGACTCGGGATTGTTTGCAATATTTTCTGAACTTCCATTGTATTCATTGCGCCACCAATCGGATAAAATTAGTATGTTTTCCAATGCACACACCGGCGAACAGATATTGTGATTAAGGCAGCGTACGGCAGTAGTAGTTTTTCGCAGAACTTTTAAAGATGGGCACTCGAGATCTTCCAGATTCACGACGATTTTATTCAGAAAACTTAGAACCTCCTTTTTTTCTTGACCCTTAACGTACACTTTGAGAACTCTTGCTAGCTCAGTTTCAAATTCATCAAAATGTATAGAACCAGTATCCCATGCTAGACCGTGGTGTCTATGCTCCAGATAGTTTATGACTTTTTTAACGAAATAGGGCAGAGTGACATAATTTGCAGGAGGTCTTAAAACGAAAATTGCTAGCTGATTACCATCTGCTAAAATAACAGCCACTTCTTTCGGAATAAACTGCTTCTTCTCGCCACGGAACCCTTGTAGATCTACGAAGGCAGTGTCCATACCGACGTTTCGTCTGGGGCCCATCTTCAGATGCACTAGGTAACAGAACACAATGACTTAAAACGAGTTAGTGCGGTATCGGTTTGGACAGCTGGTTTTACAAATTTTAAAATAAAAAGAGGTGGAAACACTGCGTGCGCCGCATAGCAGACAGGTGGGCTCGAGCACTCACTGCATAATTAAGAAAACATATAGTTTAAAAAGCCTTCTACATGCAATTTCATACAATATTTCATATAAATTAAGCCATGTACAAATTTCTAAATCGGTTTTGATATATATTTTATCGAAAGACTTGACCCTCAGCTGCCGTTTTATTATTTGTCGTGATGCGTCATCGCTGAATTTTACAAGTGCCATCCTGTCTGCGATGTGACGCACGCAGTGTTTCCACACCTTTTTATTTTAAAATTCTATAAAATCAGAGGTCCAAATTGCTGCCGCATCAGGTAACAGAGTACAATGGTAGACTTGACCCTCAGCTGCCGTTTTATTATTTGTCGTGATGCGTCATCGCTGAATTTTACAAGTGCCAACCTGTCTGCTGTGTGACGTACGCAATGTCTCCATCCCTTTTTATTTTAAAATTCTATAAAACCAGAGGCCCGACTGATGCAGCACTAACACGTTTTAAACCATTGTACTCTGTTACCTGATGCGGCAGCAGTTTGGACCTCTGATTTTATAGAATTTTAAAATAAAAAGGTATGGAAACACTGCGTGCGTCACACGATGCTTGTGGTAAAAGATTTTTTCAATGAAATTGCGTGTTTTGGTGATGTCAGAATATTTTTTTCAACGAATTGCGCGTTATTTAAAAATTATGTTAATTTGTGGTCAACATACATATATTTCCATCAAAAGTATAAGATTTTTTGAATTTTGTTTATCGAAATGATTGTGGTAGTAGATTTTTTCAATGAAATTGCGATTTCTTTTAATTTTGAGCGGTGCATTTTATAAAAAGTGTAAAACAATTGCAAAATTATGCATAGTTTATGTAACATGATGGCGATTTTGTAAAAATTTATGTTAGATCCTGTGTAATTGAGTGATTTTGTTCAATTTTTGTCGTATGTTGAGTAAAAAATGTTTTTTGTATAATTTCAAGTGACATGATGTCAGTTTTGTAAAAATTTATGAGATGATGTGGACCAACACATTTTTCAGCGAAATTGTGTGTTTTTATTCAAATCTTACTAAAACTGCTGCAGAAATTGCTGTTTTTTATTCAAATCTTGCTAAAACTGCAACAAGTTAGAGAAAAAAGTGTAAAACATTTGCAAAATTATGCATAGTTTATGTAACATGATGTCGATTTTGTAAAAATTTTATGTGAGATGATGTGTAATGCGTGATTTTTGTTCAATTTTGAGTTAATTTTTGTAATAAAAATGAACAATGAGGCTACGTAACTGAAATTTTGCTTGTCGAGATGCTTGTGGTAGAAAATTTTTCAATGAAATTGCCTGTTTTGATGGTGTCAGAACATTTTTTTCAACGAATTGCGTGCTTTTATTCAAATTTATTTTAATTTGTCGTCAACACATACGTCTTTTTCGTAATTTTTGCGTGCTTTTTATTTAAATTTATTTTAATTTGTCGTCAACACAGACGTATTTCGTAAAATTTTACTATTTTTTTCAATGAAAGTTGTATAAAAATATTGTTTTTGTAGAATTTTATGTGAAGCGATGTAAAAATTGTAACATTATATCGAAAATCCATAAACAATTTTAAAATTTAGTCATTCTCAAACATTTCGTCAGTATGGTCAGTGCATTCATAGATCTGCAAGGGTTCCGTGGTGAGAAGAAACAGTTTATTCCGAAAGAAGTCGCTGTTTTCGTTAAAATGTTCTAAATTACCAATTTACATTAAGTTGTAATATACAAATTGACCGTGAAAAATCTGTACATTTACAATAGCACAGTTTGATTCTTCCACTTTGTCAAAAGACCCATCTTATAAATGTACAATAACTAAAAGTTTTACGTATTTATAATACGTTGCATTTATTTACTCAACACTTTTCGCGATTTAAAATAATTATTTACTTGTGGCTAGGGTTCAAATCCGACTTGGGCCACCGCAAAAAGCTTTTTTTTTAAATTAAATAAATGCGGACGAGATAAGCGTAAACAAGATGACCCCTGCAGATTCGGTGATATCATAGCAAATTCCATTGTCTGTGCTAACAATCAAGTTAACTGAAAACGCGCCAGGGGCAAAAACCATTGCGAATAATTACGCATTTTATGTTTATCTCTTTCTTATTCAAGGAATACGTATTATCAGTATTTCAGGAATATACTAAAATAAAATTTGTAACTTGTTTTATATTACGATCTGCCTTTACCTCTTATCGCCCATTTAATTTTTAAACTAGCTGTTGTAATTTATAAGCGGCTAAAACTCAGTCGAAAATAACATTTAAAATTTATTTATAATATGAATATGGAAGTGTAATGTCAGAACAGCTAAGTGGTACAATGTTCAAACCTTTAAAACCAAACAAAACACAGGCATCGACCTGTTTTAAAAAGGGAACTTAGACGGAAATTTCCTATAGTAGGTAGGGACAATGAGAATCTCGTTAATCCAGCCATATAGCAGGCACAAATTATAAAATAATTAATAAGCTGTTACAAATCTAATTTTTTTTAAATTGTATCTACCTTTAAACACAGTAAGCTATACATTACCGTTCTTATAAATCATATTTCTCAAAAAATAGATTGTTTTAAATTCTGGCAGCGTGACGGCAGAGCTGTGAAATGACGTTTTGTTCAAGCCCTTTAAATCCCGTAGCGCTCCGTGGTCTAGCGGCATCGATCGATGTGAGTCTAATGTGTATGCAAACGTAGAGGGTTCAAATCCAAGTCCGCCAGAGATTTTTTTAAATTAAACATCCATCCTGTGACTGCAAGAGAGAGACAACCAGAGCAGAAGAGAGAGAGAGATAAATCTACCAAAACAGGGACTTAGAAAAAAAAATCTGAAAAAATTTAAAATTCAAATATTCGCGCGAAATTAAAATGGCCTCCGTGCATGAGAGAGAGAGAGAGAGAGCAGCTTCGATGAGGGAGACGGAAGATTTAGCAGTTTGAAATTCAAATATATCCGCGAAAATTCAAAATTAAAAACGACAGCCGTGAGAAGTGCGCGCGCAGAAAACCAAGATGGCCGACACCCAGGAGATTTAAATTCAAAAAATTGAACTTCGAAGAAAATTTGAAAACTTAAAATTCAAATATTCGCGCCAGAAAAACAAGATGACCGACGTGTAATTCCAGAAGTCCGCCGCGTAATTTAATCGGAAGCTAATGCGTAATTTATTCAGTAGCACATGTGAAAATTAATTAGATCAATCCGCGAAATTAAAACAGCGAATCAAAACCGCGAAATCCGCGAATAAATCCGCGAATTAAACCGCGAATCCGCGAATCAAATAAAAAGTGGAGGAACGAACTGTCCTCCTTCTACTGCCGTGGTGTGTTGTTTAGCTTCAAACCCTCTTATAATAGTTTCTGTTATTCTTAGGAGCTGATGTGTAGTCGAGTGCTGTGGTCTGAATCCAAACTGAAAGTGGGGTAAAATTTCGTTGGTTTGCATGTAGTCATTTAATCTTACTAGGATGATCTTTTCGAGGACCTTTGAGATGGTACAAAGTAGGCTGATTGGCCTGTAGCTGTTTGGGTCGTTCCCTTTTTTACCTGGTTTCAAGAATATCAAAACTTCAGCAACCTTCCCTATGGTTGGGAAGTAGCTAATACTAATACAGATATTAAACATTGTTGCCAACTAAGTTACTGCTTTTGGTGTTAAGTTTTTGAGTAGGATATTTGGAATTTCATCGTGTCCTGGTGCTTTTTTATTTGAAAGTCTTTTGATGATTTCTTCTATTTCCCGTGGTGAGGTTGTGTCAAGGTCATCATGTTTTATGATAGGTACATGGGCGTCTACTGAGGTTTCGGTATTGCATGTGTGTTGAATATTATCTGCCGCGATATTAGTTGTGAAGACATTTTGCAGGTGCTCCGCCCTCATTTCGCATTTTTCTTTATCGGTGTTGTAGTTTCTGTTGTTGTATATCAAAGGGGGTATTATATTTGGTTTGCGGGTAATCTGCTTGGTTACTTTCCATAATGAGGAGTCTTTATTGTTAACGCTAGATATATATTGCTTATACGCTGCCATAGCCTTCTGCAAGTATTTTTTGCTTTAATAAAATCTTGAATGTGTTTTGGTGGTTTCCAGTGTGAGCGTCTTACGTTTTTGTGTGCTGAATGCGTTGAAAATTGATCGGCGTGCACCATCGTGTCTGTCAAGTGCTTTACGGAATTGTCAACTGTTTAAGTTCTGTATGGTAGATTCTGAGGTTTAATATGAGCATCCAAGTGTTCTTTGAATTTATCCCAATCAATGACACCATTAATTAGTCTTGTGGATGTTACGATGTTTTCAGATTGTTTTTCCAGCGTTATAATTACTGGCTGGTGATTGGAGTCTAGTTCCGTGAGTACCTGAAGATTAAGAGATTCGCAAAGGTTTTTTTGTAGACCTAAGTCCAGTATGTCCGGTTTATGATCAGTCCTGTATGGGAAATTAGTAAATTCTGTGGGCGCTGTGATGTGTATATTATGGTGGGTGGAGATTTCATGCAGCTTCTTTCCATTGGGGTTAGTTGCACTACAGCCCCATAGAGTATTTTTGCTGTTCAATTCTCCCAGAAGAATTGTGGGGCAATTGGTATCAAAGTACGATGTAATGTCTTTTGCTATAAGTTGTCGGTTTGGGGGTTGATAGGCGGCAATAAGTCTAATTGTGCAGCCACTTTGTGCTATTATTTCTACTGCAATTGCTTCCAAGTTTGTTAAGTCATGTTTAGGTAGCTGATAGTGCTGAATGTTGTTTTTAATTATTATCGCAACTCTTCCGGATGCTGTTGGAGATAGTCTATCGTATCTAAAAGTGAAATACCCCGGAATTGTGAATTTTTCATTTTTGATTAAGTGTGTTTCACTTATAAAGGAGAGGTCAATATTGTGCCGTATGAGAAACTCAATAAAGATCATGCGTTGTGCCTTGATACCATTTGAGTTCCAATTAAGGAGCGTTAAATGATTAAACATTTTTTTGATTAATTATATCCATTTTGGAGCAGATTTGTGATTATGTGTGATAATTGATTTTTAATTTTTTCTGTGATAGAAGTTATGATCTGGGTTATAATATTTGTGATAATATCTGGTAGGTTTGTAGAGTCATTTTTTGGTTGTGTAGAATAATGTTGGTTTTTGAATGCGCTCGCATATGTTGTAGGTTGAGTAGGGTGTATGGTTGTCTTTGGTGGAGTTTGGCGCGTTTGGGTGTTGCCTTTATATATTTTGGTAGTTTGTATGGGAGGATGCCTGTTGTTTTTCAGTCCTAAGTAATGATGACAACTTTTATAATTCGCCGGGTGTTGTTGGCCGCAGAAAACGCATTGTGGTTTGTCAGATTTCGTTTTATTGCATTCTGAAGTTAAGTGTGGCCCTGGGCATTTGACACATCTAGGCGGTAATTTACAGTAATTTTTGGTGTGGCGTAGTTTTGGCAGCGATGATATTGCGGTATGTATGAGGATTTCTTTCTGGGTTCTACTGCAACTATGCAGCGAAATAGGTGTGTAATTTTGAAAATTTCGCCAGAGTTTTCGGTTGGTTTCATTAAAACTGCGCATATTGGTATTGGCAATTTTTCTGTCTTATAAAGTCGAGTAACATTTATTATTTGAAAAGATTTAGATAATTCTTGTTTAATTTCCTCATTTTTAATAGAAATTGGCATATTTATTATTACTACGGATAGGTTTGCGTGTTGAGGACTGTGACAAGTGTGATAATTTATTTTATGTTCGTCATAGAACGTAGTTAGTGTTCTGTAGTAATCCGGGTCTTGAAGGTTAATTTTAATTGCGTTTCCAGCGCATGCGGTGGTAAATTTGCCTTGAGTTATATTTTGGAGGTCTTTTATCACTAAAGAAGATTTTACCAAATTTAGTCGGGTATTCATGATCAAAACCAAGTCTGAGGTTGCAAGTAAACTTTATCAATGAAGCGAAAACCGTCGGAATCACGATCAAATCATTTAGGTCGGATGGTGGAAAGGAGTTTGACTGCCAAGAGGTTGATAAGGTTTTGGAAAACAATGGGAATTCACCACAACAAAACGGTGCTACCGAACGGGAAAATCGAATCTTGACAGAATGTGCAAGAGCAATGATGCAAAACAGCGAACTTGCCTACACAATTCTGGGGTGAAGCAATCAACACAGCAGCTTATATTTTAAATCGTACAGGACCGACACTAATCAAAGAAAAGTCGCCTTACGAGCTGTGGTTTGACAAGTCTGCACCCAGAATCGACCAAATGCGTCCGTTTGTTATAGAATGTTACGCCGAAGCAGAGGCGCTGTAAACGGGATACGAAGGTGACTTCGACGGATATACCAGGTGAGTTTTTAAAAGTGTTACAAGGCGATATCTCGAAAACGGTTTACAATATTTTCATGAAATTTGTGTGAGGTAATAGGGAGATAGGGGGACATATTTAAGCATATTTTTGACTTTTACCTCCTCTCTGTGTTTTGAGGGGTGGGGGGTAACTTTGGAATTTTAAATAGGAGGATGTAAGTACTTTTGTTTAAAAAATTAGTATCTACATAAAAAAACTACGTATGTGTACAACACATTTTTTGATTTGCTCTTTCGTTTACGGAATTATAGTAACTACATTTTGATAGAATTTAAAAAATAAATACGAGGTACGTACCAAAATTGCGCGCCGTTGTGCTGTAAAATCAAAACTACTTAAGTGATAAGGAAAATGTATTTATTATTTTTCAACAAGTACCCTCCCTTATTCATACATGATTCCCAACGCTTTATTCAATTTTCGTAGCACTCTATGAACCGTTCTGCAAGAGTCCTTTTGAAGTAGTGATAAATAGCAGTTCCAAATGCAGAACGTAATGAATAACTGACTCCTCGGAGCAAATCCTTAAGGTTTCAAAACAGCCAAAAATTACTAGGCGCTAGATCTGGCGAATACGGCGGGTGAATGAGAGTTTCGATTCCATTTTTTTAAAGAAAATCTGTGACAATTTGGGCTTTGTGTGGCGGCGTATTATCCCAGTGCAAAATGAAATTTGCACCAGTCAGATCAGGGCGGAGTTTATTGATTGCCGGCAGCAAACCATCACGTAAAAGGTCAAGTGTATATTCGCCAGTCATTGTATGACCCTTAGGTACAGGATGTGCTAAAATTAGACCTGCTTTGTCCCAGAAGATGGCATAAAAAACTTTGTTGTTCGATGGCACTTGCTTGAATTTTCTTGGTGGGGGAGAATCTGAGTGTTTCCACAATTTTGATTGGCTTTTCGTTTCAGGATTATAATACGGTATCCAGGTTTCATCCATGGTTATCACATTATTTAAAAAAGTATCCCGACTTGCTCGATTTCTTGTCAATAAGGTTTGACAAACGTCCATTCGAGCCTGTTCTTTTCTCATCAGAAATCATGCCAAGAACCCAGCGTGCACTAATTTTGCTAACCTTTAACTGATCTGTTAAAATTCGCTGAGAGAAGCCTGTACGTTCAGTCAATTCATTAATAGTCAGCCGTCGATCTTACATTACCAAATTTTCGATTCTGTCAATGTTTCCAGGCGACACTGCTGAAGTTGGACTTCCAGAACGAGACTCGTTTTTGGTGGGCCTTCTGTCTGTTTTAAATTCTCTCACCCACTTACGAACGGTGTTATCAGCGAGTCAGCTAGAGCAGTGTCCCCACAAACATCTTTAAGCTGCTGATGAATCTCGCTCGCTTTTTCGCCACGTGCTGATAAAAAATTTTATCACAGCTCTTTGCTCGTCTACACTAAAATAATTTTTTTAAGGCACACTCAAAAGCTCTTCAAGTTGAACACGCTGTAACTTTCGAAATATTACTGTAATAGTGACGCGCTTTGGCATATCCAAAGACAACATATATAGATTTCATTTGTTATGACACTTGTGCATTAACCCAGCCTACTTTCTGAAATACAAACAAACGGCACGTAATTCTGGTACGTAGCTCGTACATTTTACCAATAAATCAAGTTCACTTATTTCATAATTATTATTTGTTTCCATAGAAATGCGTTAGTTCTACTTAAGGCAGTTAAGAATTTTGATGTTTTAACGAATATTTCACATTTTTTTTAATTCTATAACCTAATAAATCATAATTCCGTAACCAAAAGCCAATCAAAAAATCTTTTGTATTCATACGTAGTTTTTTACGTAGATTCGAATGTTACAAACAAAAGTACATCATCCTATTTAAAATTCCCTCAAAACACAAAGAAGAGGTAAATGTCAAACATATGTTTAAATATCTCCTTCCATCTCCCTATTACCTCACAAAAATTTCATGAAAATATTGTAAACCGTTTTCAAAATATCGCCTTGTAATTCTTTAAAAAATCACCCAGTAGTCTGGATACTATCACAAAGTAAATTTGTTCAATCCGGAAAAGCCGCTGTAATCAAGTATTGAACACTTCATTGATAACTCACAGGAAGAATCAGTTTCAAATGTCGTGGACAAGACTGTTATCGGCAAAAATCAAGATTCAAAAGAAAATGAACACGAAGAGACTCAATCCACCTTGGACGAGAGTAGCAGATCTGACAGAACAGGTAAAATCAGTGAAAACTCATCTTCACGATATTCATTTCGTGATCGATCAAAGATACAAGGTTATTCGTAAATGGCTGTGTCCAAGAACACGGTATAAACTATGACGTAACCTTTAGTCCCGTGGCTTGATTCGACACTGCAAGAACAGTGGTGGCAGTTTCCGCAAATGAACAGTTAACATTCAGACAATTCGAAGTTTTTCCACCATGGGGAAGTTTTTGCATTGTATTTATTTGTTATAAGCACTTTACCGCTCCTTCATATGCTATATTTGAAGTTATAAAGTAATAAATAAAAAAGTCAAATAACTCATTACGGCTTGTGGTAAAGTTACTAAACAATCCCCTTAAGACGGCGTTTCTGTATGGGGAACTAACTGACGAAATTTACATGACTCAATCTGATGGATTTGATGATGGGAGTGGCCGAGTTTGGAGACTTAAGAAAAGTATTTACGGACTCAAACAATTTCCTAGATGTTGGACTCAACGACTAGTTACCTTCCTAACAAAGACTGGCCTAAAGCAATTAACAGCCGATCCATGTCTATTTGTACGCAAACAGTAAGGAAGAAAACCAATAGTAGCCGTTTATGACGACGATCGATGGACTGAAAGCAGGTAGTGATAATATAGTTATCATCGAGTTCATCAACCAACTGAAGAATGAATTCCAGATCACAGTTGAGCAGTTAGAGAATTATCTAGGAATGCAAATTGAACAGAAAAATATGGAATTATCTTTGTACACCAATCTAGTTATGTTCAAAAGATTATTGATCGATTTAACATGACGAGTGCCAACAAAGTTACCACGCCTGTAGTTGCCGGAAAAGTTACTCAGGAACAAAGCCCACATATCAAGGATGTACCATATCGCGAAACAGAAAGATGTCTAACGTTCTTAATTATTACAACCAGGCTCGATTTAGCATACGAATATTAGGCAAACCTAACGTGAGTGACTGGTCAGCCATGAAAAGAATGTTTAAGTATGTGCAGGGCACACAAGACTATGGTATTAAACTTCTATCCAGATGGCAAACAGCCCAACTTGAAGCATACAGCGATGCAAGTTATGCTGAAGACAAGGTCTGGACGCTCGGCTAGTAGTATAGTTTGCGTATACAGTAGTGGAATAATTTCTTGGAAACGTCAGAAACAATTTGTGACAGCACTTTCCACCACTAAAGCCGAGCTAATAGCTGCTTGTTAGGGAACTAAGGAGGTCGTGTAGCTAACTAGGATGTTAAATGAATTAAGCCATTTAACTGAGAAGCCTGTATTATTAATCGACAATCAAAGCACAGTTTTACTCATAGGAAATCCAGAGTTCCAGAATCGCACGGAGCACATTAAAGTAAGATTGTCACCAACTCTATTTAACATGGCTCTGGAGGTGATCATAAGAAGAACGACGGTCAGGACAGATCGGAGTATCCTCAAAAGCACTTAGCAGCTACTAGCGTATGCAGATGACTTAACGATACTAGCTAGACCACAAGAAAAACTAAACACAACCAACAGAAGACAACGTATATGGTACTAAACGACAACAACAGTGGTATAGTGATTACAGCCCTAAGAATCTCAAGTAACCAGCAAAACGCCGATTATAGTTTTGAGAAAGTGGCGAGCTTTACATACTTAGAGACAGAAATAACAAGCAGTGTGAAGTTAGGTGAAGAAGTGGAGAGGTGCGTGACAGTAGGTGTCAGAAGTGCGGCAATGTTGTACTCGTTAATAAGTGACAAAAAAGTATCGTGGGCAGTTAAAGTGCGAATGTATGAACCATTAATAAGGCCAGTGTGGGTGTTCACGAACAAATTAAAAGAACGGGTAGCGAAATGGGAACGAAAAATGCTAAGAAGAATCTATGAAAGCATAACAAAATACTTGGAGAAGGAGAACGAATGAAGAACTATATAATCTTTATAAAGGTGTTCCAGTGACGAAAATTATTAAACAAGGAAGATTAAGATGGTTGGGACACCTGTCAAAAATAAACGACAGCAGAATCCCTAAGAAATTAATGAAGGAAGAAGCAGAAGAAAGAAATAGAAGAGGGAGACCACCTAGAACGCGGTTGGAAGAAGTTAAAGATGACGTACTAGAAATTGGAATAACTGAAAAATGAAAGGAATTAACGAAAGACAGGAACAAATGAAAGAAGGTCGTTGCCTTAGCCAAGGGACCTTAAGGCCTTTTGGGCTGCTAAATCATCATATGTTAAAACCATTTCCCACGTAGTCGTCGGTATATCCCGTCCATCCTTCTTTACATTTGTCAGTTTTTTGTCTTTAATATTGTCTTCTTTGTACCACACTAGTATCACGCCGTCAATAATTTATTTTTGATTGCAATCTTCACTCTTTTCCGTGTGTAGTTTGTTCTTCTGCTCTTTATCTAATGTGTTTTTATATTTTCCTTTCCCCATACGTTATGTTGTCATTTATAGATACACACTGCCTTTCCGTTTAATTGCATTTTATTCCGTTTTATTTTCTCCCATTTTGCATTTTTATAATATAAACTGTCATTTTCCTTATTTGCATCTTTTATTTTCGTTTCTAGTTATACCCACTTCCTTTCCAAGCATTTTTCTAATTTTTCTTTAATTTTGGTTTTACTGTCGGCTTTCATAGTTATTTCTATGGTTACTAGATTGTTTTTTTTCCTTTTTCAACATTTCTCATTTTTTACGTGTTTCTTTCAGTCTCGTTTTCAAGCCATTCGTTTTTTTCATACGATCTTTATTTGCTTGTTTCGATTTTTCTTTGCAAATTTCTTGTAATAGCTTTTCGCATCTTATTTCATTTTGTTCAATTCTTTCTTACATTTTTGCAGTAGTTCGTCTTTATTTACTCTCATTTCTTGTTGTATTTTTCTTTTCAAGATTTCATGAACTGTTTTAGTTCGTCGATGATTCTTTCCTTAACGCTGCCCATGCGTATCCAATAGTTTACTTTTTTAAAAAGTTTCTTCTTTACCTCTGTCTCTATTTTTACTCTGTCACACTACTTTCTCAGCTTGTACTTTATGTTGTCTGTCGAATTGGCATTGCTTTCCAGCTTCCGATTCCTGTTAAGCCGCAAGTGCAGCTTCGCGAGCTGTGTTATTACTGTTCCGAATTTACTATGATATTCGCTTGTCTTTTCTAGTTATAATTATTCAAAATAGAAATACTAAAGTTCGTGTTCTAGTTACACATACAACCAATTGACTGACTACCAATAACAAAATGTTCATTCCTTTGGTAACTTTCAATTTTATAATATGTTTGGATGTATTTCTGTGATCATGTACTGTGGCTTTTACCTAGTTGGATTTGTCTAGCCTAAGTTCTTTGGCGCAAGTATTTATTTTTATTCCGTTTTCCTATTTTGTTCACACTCAATACATTTCACAGATTTGATTGCTATGCTCTAACATCTCTTTATAGACCTTTCGCGCACGATACATTAGTCAATAGTTAAACAATTCAATTTGATACCGCAGTTCAATACCTTCTAGAATCATAGTTAATTTTTTTAAATGAAAATGTATTAGGTTAATTTTTATTCCGCAAGGTTGTCTGTTATAATTCCGTTATTCATTAATTTCTTGGACCCGTCCACCTGTTTATGCAAGGTTCTAAAGCATGGCCCAGCCTGCAATTAGGCAGAGCAACTTCACTCTGTAAGAATGCATGCAGTTCGCAAAAATCTTTACGCCGTTGAAATTTTCTAGATTGTGGTTCTTGCAATCAACGTCTGTAGAATTTCGTTGTTAGCCCATCGGAGATTTTTTCTGTCGTTATACCTCGCGAGAGGGGATTAACGAAACCGATAAGCTAAAATGTTGCTTTTAGACTCATTCTAGCGTGCATGTAGCATCGCTTTTGACCCCCAGGTTGCCACAAAGCCGCTTGGTGTTTGACTGAAATTCAGCCGAAGACGTTTCAGTGTGTCGAGCCAAGCATTTACGCAAGTGGTAACACTGTTGTGATTCGTAAGTGTGGTATTTTGCAAGCATAACATTACCGGCCGCAGGGCAACTCGACTTAATTAGGATTTATTACGTTGTGCTATGCATATTAATAATTGGAATTTCCGTATTTTATCGTCCCGTCTATCGTTGGTCCACCAAATGCCGATTTTATGTCGAATCACAATTCCACACTTTTGCGAATTTCTTCCATCGATCTGGGTACTTCAACCACCGTCAGCTGCTTTTTGCCGCATTTCTGCCCAGGTGTATCTTCTCGTCACTAATGATCATCTTCCGATGACTTGGCAATGAGGCCTTCCTTCTCAATTATTCTACGTGTACCACTATTTATCTGCTGGGAAAACTGCTGGACACTGCCTTTTCCCACTATAGCTTAAGGTATTGTAACGGGTCTTGGACACAACGCCCACTGGTCACAACGTCCACCACCTAGTATGGCCGCCATGTTGGACACAACGTCCACTTTCAAATTTGGTCACAACGTCCACCTTGGACACAACGTCCACCGCCATAACGCCCACTCTGGTCACAACGTCCACCTTCGCATTTGGTCACAACGTCCACCTTGGACACAACGCCCACCGCCATAACGCCCACTCTGGTCACAACGTCCACCGACGCCTCTTGAGAATAACAGTTTGCGGCGTCGGTCGTAACGTCCACTCTGGACACAACGTCCACCGCCATATCGCCCACTCTGGTCACAACGTCCACTTTCAAATTTGGTCACAACGTCCACCTTGGACACAACGTCCACCGCCATAACGCCCACTCTGGTCACAACGTCCACCTTCGCATTTGGTCACAACGTCCACCTTGGACACAACGTCCACCGCCATATCGCCCACTCTGGTCACAACGTCCACCTTCAAATTTGGTCACAACGTCCACCTTGGACACAACGTCCACCGCCATATCGCCCACTCTGGTCACAATGTCCACTTTCAAATTTGGTCACAACGTCCACCTTGGACACAACGTCCACCGCCATAACGCCCACTCTGGTCACAACGTCCACCTTCGCATTTGGTCATAACGTCCACCTTGGACACAACGCCCACTTTTGTTTCACTGGTTATTTATTAATAAATTTTTAACTGCTATCGTTGATGCTTTTTGAGTGGACTAATGTTCTTTAGAATTAAAAAAAATTGGTTTTAGGCTATTTTATGTATTTTTTGAACCAATTTATAGTTTCAACTATTTCCTTCCCATTCTTGACGATTTTGGTCCTATTTTCTGCTGGATTTTTGTTCTACTAAGTACAAATCCCCTATTTGCTTTTAGTGTTTTACCACATACTTTAGAATATTTTAATGCTTATAGTACTGTAGTTTCTTTATGTTACCTAGGGTCTCTAAATGACATTGACAAATTAGGCAGCTCTGTTAGTTAACTGGGTCAGATAGAGGACCTTCAGGGCCGATTTTAGATATTTGCGGACCCTAGACGAGAGAGTCAAACATGGGCTTTAGTGGTGGCATGATTTTAAATGACAGCGTCGCCCATTTCACTTTCACCAAACATATATTACACGTGAATTCCCGAAGCATAAAGATAAAAGCCAGCTGAAGAAAATACATATATTTTTCCACGATTGGAAGTAAAAATCAGTTTCTAGATTGGTTATAAAAATTGTGGCAGAATTTTCATTTTAAAGCATATATTCATTATAAAGAATATATACCTATAAGATGTATGTTGTTATAATACAATTCAAAATCCTACTAAATATTGCAGTATAATTATTCCAATTGTCTGTAACGCTTTATGAAAATAATTGTTTCTACTATAGGTCGTGGAAAAAATAATATATACAAGGCAGGAGTGAACGCCATTTTTCCCTCTGTGTATTTGTAGCCCGGGGGCTTCGCCCTTGGGCTTTAAACTTACACTTCGAACAAAATCACGCTTTACTTTTTTTTTGTATAATGTACTACGTAATGGTTTAAAAAAGTCATTTTAATAGGAACAGTACTAAAAAATCTAAATGGGTTTATGCCGAACTTCCCTCGCTCGAATTAGATCAATTTACAAATTTTTAAAAATGTATCCCGCTGGGGTTTGAACCCGCCGCATCTGCATAGCGATCGTAACTGCACCTGCTTAGCAATCGACTGCATCGAAAAGTTGAACTGCGCCATTGAGCCTAATTGAAATGAGTGCGACGCGCGCCTCTATTTAAAGGAACGGTCTTATTGTTGAAATGTTTTGACCCATTTGTGACATTATCCTGTATCTGTTGAGTCCTATTTTCAACAAGTGTAAAACCTGACCCATGTGAAAATTATTACTTTCTTCTATTTCAAAATTAACGCAAAAATAAACAAAGTGTAATTTTTTATGGTGTTCACCTTGTATATGTTTGTCTGATATTTTTCCGGTTTCATTCCAGGTATATATATATTGCTATAGCCCCTATTTAAGGAAACTATGCCTTCAAAATAATTCTGTTATATTTTTAATGACTTTTAATATAATCAAGACCTCTTATCTCATTGGGCTGGGTTCATCGAATCTAGCATGCTATCTAATATTACAATGAAATATTATAACCTAAAATTAGCTTTATATTTGAATGTCAAAATTTACTTTTCAAACTCTTCACACTAAGGTGTACTGACAACTATGCTTTTACATTTGACGTTTTAAAATTTGTTGACTTTTCTAGATAATTTTGCTTCGGTTTCAGTTAATTACTTTCAACATTTGACAGTATTCAAAACTTCAATATAAACTTATTTTAACAAACCTGTTTCTGTTACTTACGTCCTCACTACGCACAACACTCACCACCAACAGCCTTCTCGAACAGGTAACACCTTCAAAACCTCCAACAGCTAATCCTTCCTTGGTCCTATGAACTGATGCAAGCTCCAACCTCCTGCAGCTGCCAATGTCAGACGTCACAACCAGCTCCTACCTTTAGCCCTGTAAGTTACTGAAAAGAACACCTTTTTTCAGCAGCTACCGCTTCCTCTAGTCCAATCACCACAGCCACCAGTTCCTGTTGTATGCCTGTACCATCAATCCAATTCCCGTCACTATTCTGCTCACTCGCTCACATCCAACCAACTCAACTGCCTCCAAAACCTCGTCCTATTTACTGCTGCAGACCACAATCCTGCTATCACACGATCTATTTGTCCAGGTAAGTTTCTCTCCTTCTGTTATTTTCAACTATTAACTTTGTCCAATTATTTTCAGGTACGCTGACATCTCAAACTTAATATTCCAAGTATCGATCCAATTCTTCACATAATCAATATGAAATTACTTCCAATCACTTGTAGTTCAATGCAATAAATCCACTTTCAATCGATGATGATTATTTTTGTTTACCAATATTTCAATAACTGTTTTTCTTTGCTTTTAATCTTACTATTCATAATACCATATTAAATAAATAATTATTGCAGTTATTCCCATTAATTTTTAATATTTAATTTTCCATAAATTTTCTTACAACAGCCTTTATGAGTACTTATTTGGTAACTGTTTTATAAACAACTTTTTTTATATACTAGTAACGATTATTTATGCACACTATTTAATTAATTTAAAATAATACTAACAATACATAATTTTCTTAACAAACACAATTGTCGATGTAACCTTAGTTTGAATTTTTTTATTTCGTTAATTATTTATTTCAATGCATTCAAATCAGCCTACCAGTATTTTATGAATCCCAATGAATAATGCAATCAAAGTTGATCTTCATCAATTAATGTTAAATTTTTATTTTATCTATTTAGACTCAATTTCTGTAACTGTTCAAATTTACTCGTTCAATTTTCAACATTCCTTTATTATAATCTCTGTCCATATCATGTATCATAACAATATATATAATGTGTATGCAAAATATCATCTTCCTCCGACAAATAGTTTTTGAGTTATACCGCCGACAGACAGACGGAATTGAGAAAACCTGTTTTTCGTCATCTAGAGACCCTGAAACCTGAAGATCTGAAGAAATCTCGGAAGGTGATTTTTTCGTGATTACAATACTTCCTTCGTCTTTCAGACGATCGAAGTAAAAAGTAACAAAATGAAAATAAATTACAAGTAATAAACAATACCTAACTAATAAAGGAAATATAGTTTTTTTTCTAGAATTTAATTCAGTGAAATCGTTTAATATCTCGTCATAATTCAAAGACCGCATTGCTTCTGCTTCTATCTGAATTATGGATAACGTTAACGCTCTATCCAATACAGTTTGGTAGATATAATTTTTAAGTTTTAAAAGTGAGACATATTTTTCTAGAAGGATTACTAATCGAAGTTTAGAAATAATAATATTTTTTATTATAAATTTTACATCTCATAAGGCGAGTTTAAAGAATTCCTCGTAGGGCTGTCAATATTCTGAAATTCTTAAGATTGGCATCCCGAATCTAAAAAGATTCAAATCCCTAAGATTCTAATTTTCGAATCTGAATATGAAATTCGAATTTGAACCTCTGTAATACGTAACACCTAATGTTAACGTAAGATTTGAATCTGAGCTCAAGATTCAAATCTCAACATAATATTCGAACCTGCGAATCTGAACAAAGAAATTGCGTCTTCCAATCTAAATACATTTCGACGATGGGCTGTCGGTATCAGAAATTTATAAGATTCGAATACCGAATCTGTGTAAATTAGCAGCCTTACGAGTAACGTTGTGGCTCCCGGGATATAAAGTAAATATTAAAACAATAAATGTACCTATTATAAAAGTAGAAATAGTCTAGTTAATAAAGTTTATTGATATGAAACTAAAGTAATTGTTTTAAATACAAACAAAACCATTTTTAATCATTTATTTTACACTACCTACCTACCTATATAACTAAGTACTACAGCCATTAACAATATGGGATTAACCCAAAACCTTTGATTGTGTGAGTCACACAATTTTAATTGGTACGATAGAAATGTATGATATTTGTGGAATTGCTTTGGAGTACTTCCGATTTACATATGACCTCTCAAAAAGTAATTGTGCGATATCAAGATGGAGACGGGCATATTAAGAAGATTGCATCAAAATCTAAATTAATTACGTGTGGCGTAATAGAAGGCTATATGCTGGGGAATATTATTTTTACATTATACAGGGTGTTGTGAAAATGTAACGCTATTAAGGAGCGCTTCCTGAATAGGAATAAATAATTAAACAAATTGTATAATATTTTTTGAAGATATGGGAGTCCAAAATTTTATGATTATATTCTTTAATATATTCAGTATTAGGATAGCAAAACATTGTAGACTTAAACCTAATGATACGATTTTTGAAAGTTAGTTGATATTTCTGAAAATTTGCATGGTACGGCAATTTTACATTTTGAACCACTTTCCTTGGTGATTTTTGACGTATTTCGAACAGAAAAGTTACTGTACTTAAATAAAAATTGTTTTTATCTAGCATTCATGAGAGCTCATGAAGATAAGTCCAACATTTTAGTATTAACATTTCTACTCAGAATTTTACAAGGAATATCTACATGTGTGGTTTCTCGCCATTTTAGATACATATTGTATTAGGCGAAATAAATTACTTTTTTCAACTACCATTTCCTAAAGGAGCTATTATTTGACACTTTCCATATGCCAAAAGCATGTTGTTATTGCATACTATGCAATATAGTATATTATTATATGAGCGATTATGACAGCCATTATTCACGAAGATGACATTTGCGCCACAAGCCGAAGGCGCGTGGCGCAAGTCATCTGAGTGAAGAATGGCCATAATCGCGAATATAATACGATATTTTATCTACTCCTATGCAATAGGAGTCTTGTGTTCATATTTCCCAATTATGACATTTGTGACAGATGTTAACTTCAAAAGTCATTTAATAAGAAGAATGAATTTTGTGATTGGCTACAACCTATTGAGTAATGAAAATAGAATTTTCTGATTGGTTGCAATTTGCAAACTATTGAATAATGAAAATAGAATTTTATGATTGGCTGCAAACTGTGAATTATGAATCATAATTAATGGCCAATGTGCAGTAGGAGTAGATAAAAAATATTATTGCCTGCATTTGTCACTTTATTGCACGCTTCTGTCAAACTATTTATTAAATTTGGTGAGATTTTAATTTAAAACAATGAAAGTATACCTAACATGATTTTTAATGAATTTTTAATTTGAAATTACTTTGACGTTTTCTAATCCCTTTTAGCATAAATATATGGTAGTCGAAAGAATTATGTATAGAACTCGTATTTAAAGCTTCTTTTTGCACGTGTGAGATTTAATCTTAAATCCGTTTGAAGTTTATTTATTATAGGTAACTATGGATCATTTTTGAAAACACAAAAAGTTAATAAGTACGATCATAACGAAAATGAAGTGCACTCTTCAAACACTTAGCGGACAAGTACGTAAAATCTAAAATGTTATCTACTTACGCTGGGATTGGTATTTTTTAAGACACCATTGAAATTGAGTGCAAAATAGAAGAACTGAGGACATTTAAAATGTATAATTGTGAACAATTTTCATTCATGGATTTAAGTTTGTCGTGGGTACTTTTTATCTGATAATTTCTATTATGCTTCATTTTAGACAGCGTAAAATGACATTTTTTAAAATTTTAATTATTATGAAACACCATATTATCAGCTATAATTAACCAAGGGCAGTGATATTATTTGTCAAAATTATAAGGATTTATCACTGACCGAGATGAATTCGGGAAGATAACTTCTTAAATAAATTAATAATTTTTACCGAAGCGAGAAATAATTTTTCTGACAAATTAATTTGACACTTCATTATAATAATATGTTGGTGGCACTGTAGGTCTATGTCAAAATAGAGGTTATCAGGTTAGGTTTTGCATCAGTTTTGACACAGACTGACGTAAAACCTAACCGGCTAACCTCGAATTTGACTTAGATTTACAGTGCCGCCAACTTGTCATAGAATACTACTGAATTTTAATTAGGTAGTTTCCATGGTGATTAAAAATCACCCTAGGGTCATTTTCACTTCAAGTATGATCTGATTTGTCAAACTGATTCACGTGATTAAAAATAATCAAATCGGATTGGTCTGCAATATATGTACGAACTTATCTATAATATTTATTAATCTACATTTTTCCTTCCTTTTTAGTTATCACGAAAAACAGTGGTTAAGACGAGTCGGTGCGAATGCCGTTAGCGTCTTTAATCGCAAAAGGCGTACCAATAATGACGCGGAATCGTTCCATGCAGTATTAGTACGTCTTTTGAGGATTCGAGGGTCTAATGTATGGGAATTTATTGGTAGGTATCAAATTCTACTTATGTGTAATCTTAAAAAAATAAACTGTAGTAATATGTTATTAGTTCTTTAAGCATATCGCATAAACTATTTTAAAATTTGCAGACAGCTTACGCAATATATGTGCTAACACACTGAGGGAAAGGCGAGCCTTCATAGACGAAGGTCTTTCGATTCGTTCCCTCAGCAAGCGAAGTTCTTTCTTATCTTAATTATTGTGATGTGGTGTACCGCCCTTGTTTAGGTGCTATGGATAAACTTAAATTGCAACAGATTCAGAGATCATGTCTACGTTATATTTATGGGGTGAGAAAATATGATTTTTACATGCCTTCTGTTGAAAAGTTTAGCCGAATATATTTCACATTATTTTAATAGTTATTTACTATACAAGTGGGATAAGAGGATCATTAATATACGTGTGTATAAGTTACAAACGAGTGAGTAGTACGAGTTAAGCGATTAAAAAAGCCTCAAAAACGTTTAAAAAAGCTTTAACTTAAGCAAAAAAGCATTTACTCTTACATAAAAAAATGAAAAAAAGTAATTCTGAAGAACAAGCATGTAATGTGGCACTAAAAATATCAAATGCAAACACAATTCATAGAAAAACTTTAAATGTAACACAAAAAATAAAATAGAAAACTTGGGTACTAAAAAATTAGTCTTTCAGAAAACTATTAGTTATTAAATATTGTTCTAAGTGCTCCATTGTTAAATTTAGTCGCCTTTCACTTAAAATGTTCTTATATGTAAAAAAAAACTTCTTTCTACGTCAACACTAGTTATTGAAGCATATTTTAAATTTACTACAATAGTCGGATCAATCTCAGTCTTCTGCAATTTCGCCTGCCAAAATTGTGGAAATTTTATGGCCTTCTTTTTTGGAAAAAAAACCTTACATTTAGAAAGAACTATTTGACCAATTCGCCCAGGTACTTCACAAACAGCATCTTTGAAATTATTAACAAACACTTTTTTCGCAAGGTGCTTTGATCGGGAACGTGCATGTGACAACATTTATCCAGGAACATTTTGAAGGAACTATTTTGTCATTTTTCAGTGGTATGTTAGGTTTTACAAATATCGAAATTAAACTGTGCTTGTGCCCTGAAGTAGATGCAAACGAAGTCACAATTGTTTGTTGTTTTGGCTAATTTTTATACTTCTTTAATTGTTTTTGATGCAAAGTGGTTTTTACATGTGGAATGGCCTATTTTTTGTCGCACTGAATCTAAAATGTTAGTACTTAAATAATTTTAAAGGAGTTTGTAAACTCTTACCGTCTTAATACAAGCTTTACAAATTAATTTATTGTTTTTATATTTTAATTCATTATAGCCTCTGACACAAAAGATGATAGGCGTATAACTATCCCCAGATCTGCCGTTTTGCTCTTGTTTGTATTTTAATAAATGCAAACTGACAACTTAAAAGTAAGTACAAATTAGCAAAAAAATCCGAAATATGCATAAAAAGGCTAAAAAAGCAAAAAACACAAATTTTGCAGAGGAAGGATATTTCGAAATTCAACCCCTAAACGGGTAAAATGGGGGTTCCAATTTTGTGTGGAAAAATAATATTAAATAGACATTTCGACTTGGCACTTCTTAGGAGTACTCCTAAAAACAAATAAGCAGACACGTACTTGATATTCCAAAAAACGATCCCTTAGGGGGTGAAATGGGGTAACTAAGCCTAAACATCGATATGGGTGTCGTTATTAAGGTTTTTAGGGACGTTAATTGCGGAAATTTTTATGTCCAAAACGGTAGACATGACATACATTTAAAACCCTATAGTGGTGAAACGAGGTTTCAAAGACAAATTATTTTTGGGCAGAACAACGTTTGCCGGGCCAGCTACTCTAAAATATAAACGCGGGCGACGTACAAATAATTTTGCTCATCCCAAGAGTAATCGTGCTGATTGCTCTTAGAAAACTGCCATCGGGACAGTTTTCATTACAACCAGCGCTCGCCCCTTGGCGTGTATAAAATTATCGGTATGTCTCGCCCTTGTTATATTACTAATGATAACACGTAAAACCACGTTTTTTCAGTGACGTCAACCTTCTCTTTTATTTTTAGTTTTTAGGGACTTGTAAATACTTACCTGCTGGTACAATAAGGAAAAGTTTTTTTCGAATGAGGTGTAACGCAAACCAATGAATCTTTAGGTATATTTAGTATTATAATATGACCCATATGCTTCATATACCGATTTATATGAGAAATGAGCTGGAAATACATACACTAGACAAAAACCAGCAGAAAAGAGAGACAAAATCGTCAAGCATGGGAAAGAAATAGTTGAAACTATACATTGATTAAAAAAATACATAAAGTAGCCTAAAACCAATTTTTTTTTAAATTCTAGAAAACATTATTCCACTCAAAAAGCATTAACGAAGACAGTTAAAAATTTATTAATAAATAACCAGTAAAACAAAAGTGGGCGTTGTGTCCAAGGTGGACGTTATGACCAAATGCGAAGGTGGACGTTGTGACCAGAGTGGGCGTTATGGCGGTGGACGTTGTGTCCAAGGTGGACGTTGTCACCAAATTTGAAAGTGGACGTTGTGACCAGAGTGGGCGTTATGGCGGTGGACGTTGCGTCCAAGGTGGACGTTATGACCAAATGCGAAGGTGGACGTTGTGACCAGAGTGGGCGTTATGGCGGTGGACGTTGCGTCCAAGGTGGACGTTGTGACCAAATATGAAAGTGGACGTTGTGACCAGAGTGGGCGTTATGGCGGTGGACGTTGTGTCCAAGGTGGACGTTGTGACCAAATGCGAAGGTGGACGTTGTGACCAGAGTGGGCGTTATGGCGGTGGGCGTTGTGTCCAAGGTGGACGTTGTGACCAAATTTGAAAGTGGACGTTGTGACCAGAGTGAGCGATATGGCGGTGGACGTTGTGTCCAGAGTGGACGTTACGACCGACGCCGTAAACTGTTATTCTCAAGAGGCGTCGGTGGACGTTGTGACCAGAGTGGGCGTTATGGCGGTGGACGTTGTGTCCAAGGTGGACGTTGTGACCAAACGCGAAGGTGGACGTTGTGTCCAGAGTGGGCGTTATGGCGGTGGACGTTGTGTCCAAGGTGGACGTTGTGACCAAATTTGAAAGTGGACGTTGTGTCCAACATGGCGGCCATACTAGGTGGTGGACGTTGTGACCAGTGGGCGTTGTGTCCAGGCCCCATTGTAACAAATGTTGCATGCCCACTGTATTAAAATGTGTTTGAGTTATTTTGTCATGCTGCGTAAATTTTTTGATTCGTATCGCCAATTTACCGTTTTTGAAGTTGTATGCTTATATTTCGATTTATGTTGGAAGTGGTACCGTCTAAATGTGTGTATTACTGCATTTATGATGTAATACTTAACCAATTTTAGGAATTTGCAATGCCTTGTTGTCTATCGTTTGTGTATTTAAAGTCACTATTTCCATAATTTGTATTCTCATGACGTCACACAGGAAAATAATTGTTGAAATTAGTCTTAAGATTACTGCACCAAATTTTCTTCTAACTTGATGTGTTCATTATAGTATTTAAATATAATTGGGTGTTTTATTGTATTCTGCAAATGTGCAAAACGTGTTTTATAGTGAAATTTTTAGCCGAAAGCAAATGTGAGTGACCGAGGTCCAGCTCACCATCTTTCCTGCTACTCCGTTGATATTTTTTCAAGGTTAGAGAAGTGAAAACCTGGAATTAGATTTTAACCTTGTGACGCACTTACCTTAATTAATTCTTAACGTACTTATATTTTCGAGTAGTAAACAAACCCATTTCATATGCCTCAAAATGCTTTTTTCGCCTTAAATTTAGATGCAAAAAATAGCTGTTATGGGTTGTTTTTTGTTTTAGTAACGGTTTTGAGCAGTAGAAAATTTGGAAAAAAAAATTACAACTTAAAACCTTGAGAGTAATTACATAGGAAAAATAGTAAGAAAGGGATTAAGATGGGAACTAGAGACAGATATAAGATTTTGAAAAGGTACTTCTTTTAAAGTTTATATTGTGGTATTTAAAACGAAGCATTCAATATTTCTTTATTTTATAGAATAACAGTTGGAAATTTAGAAATACAGCTAAAAATGAAAAACTATATAAATGTACTTAAAAATAAAAATTAAAGGTATTAGCATTGATAATTTAACTAGAAGTGGAAACAGGTACAATTAGTAAAGAAATGTCAATATTCAATTTTAAATATGTATACGGGAAAAAAAGTTATAGAGCATGTAGGCTGATAAAATAGGTGCATACTATTTAAATAACAGATAGAGGAATGTGCTTTATATTCTAAAAATTATAATTTTTAAACATCTTTTAATTTATAGAACTCATCCAAAATGTTAGGCAGTACAGCGGTTTGAACAGAAATCTTTTTAGTTAGATCTTCACCGCTTTAGAATCTCTTGAACTACTTGAGACCAGACTTTAAAACTTTGGTGATATGCGTTTTGGAAAAAGCATGTTTATTTTCATTCACTAAAGGACGACGAAAATTTTAGACAAACATGACATACTTTTTTATGTATAATTTAATTATTATTTAGCCATTTCTCCGTAGTTAACATTACATTAAAGTGTGCTTGCGCTGTAACATTTGGTACAAGCTTTGCAACAAAGCTTTCAATGCCTTAGTAAAATATGAGTCACTATATTGTAACTGAATATAAAATATATTATCCAGCATTAAATTGCTGAATCTGAATTGTTTGACAGCATAGTCTAATTTATATCAAGGTAATCTAAAATCTAGCGACAAGCTGTATGCAGCCTAATACTACTTCATTTACGTAGTTCAAATTTTACCCTAATGGCGTCTTTATTTTTTAAAACTAAGTGAGCTATCATGTTCATATCGGACGGTGTATCGATTGGCTTCAAAATAAAGTTCCTTATCACGGCAGCAATGACACTTTTGATTTCCAGCATTGCAAACCGCTGCCCTGTAAAAAAATAATTTAGAAGAGTACTTTTGGATTTCTTTCAAGTCTTACCTATGCAATTTCTGGGTCCCGCACTGAATGGCAGGTAAGCGAAAGGGTGTCGCCCCTGGGAATTTTCCGGTGAAAACCTATTAGGATCAAACTTGTAAGGATCTCGATACAATTCTGGGTTGTGGTGCAAGTCGTAAATGTGGATATGAACGTAGGTATTGGCTGGAATTACATATCCGGTAGAAGTTTGAATGTCTTCGTCTGTAACTCTGGCTATGGTAGGAACGCTAGGGTATAACCGTAGCGACTCTTTGATCACTTGCTCCAAGTAACGCAATTTTTGCAAATCTTGAAACGTAAGCTGACGTTTAGAATCCTGCAGTACTTCACTCAGTTCTTGCAAGATTTTGTCCTTTAATTAAACAATGGAATAATTATAGAAAAGCAGATATTGTTGCATATTTTATTTACGTTACTAAAACTCTGAGAGCAAGTTCGAATACCCTTTATATTGTAAATTAATAATTAAAGGAAAATATGTTTAGATCGTGTTGACAATAACACTTTACTTATTCTATTCTCAGCATGATCGTGAGGAACGAAAATAAAGAACGAGAGATCTACTACTTTTCTCTGAAACCCTTTATCAATGTTCATATTTCTGTAATATTCATTTGTATTTTGGAGATTTTTACAAGTAAATGTAATGAGTAACGAAGTTTCATTCATAAAGGAAAATTGCTGGCACAAACAGATTTTTTAGCCGTAGAATTTATTCGACCTTTGTAAATAGCCACATTTAAAGCTTAAGGGGTTTGAAAAGTAAACTTTATGAGATTCTTGTATATAGTAGCCACATAACTTAATTTAAGTTAAGGACAGATGCAAAGTGCATTTCACCCAGCACCCAGCAGCAAGTACAGTCGGGATTATTTCATTTTCTGCCGGAAAAATGTAGGGCTGTGTTTTGGCAAAACCTGGTCAAAATTCATTTGGAGATCCCATTTTAGTCACAGAAAGAGCCCACAAACGTACAGGGACACATGTTAACATTAGTTGGCACAGAATACAACATTTCGGACAAGTTTATATGCGATGCATTCTACAGTGCGTCCAAGTGCGTTTATAGAAACAAGAACATGCAGTGTAGTTTCGATTAAAAGTGAATATAAAACGGGGCCAGAATTACAATAAAGCTGGTCTGAGTTTGAATGGGAGCCGAGGGTTTTCAAAAACACAAAATTGGAGGCGCAGCGGCAGAAGCAAACAGAAAAAATTGAATATTGTGCACATTAATGCTATACATTTTTGTATTAATGATATTAGAGCTGTTACAAGCCAAATTATTGCAACAAACATGCTTTAGAAGAGAGCAGTTTATGAAGCATGCACATACTTGGAGGAGGTGGGATTGAATATATTGAGGTCTTCATCGACTAGCAGAGCTGTTGGACTCCACGATTTCGTGCGAGATTGAAAGATGCAAAGATCACGTTGGTCTATGTGCGCAGACCTTCGATAATTTTATTTCCCCCTCGTAGATAACATTCATACACGTGCATTAGAACTGTGGAACGACCTTTCGGACATAACATCTGAGTTTTGTGTGGGGCAAAAGCCGTCTCATGCTAAAAACTGTTCGACACGTGACCAGAACGTAACTGTGTGAAATTTTGAACATTTTTGCACCGCTACACCGAAGGAGATGGTGTAATTAGTTTTGGGTTTAGATGTAAAGTTTTTGTAAAATAGCATAAGCATTTTGTAATTAGTAATTAAGTTTTGTTTAAGCGTCACTTTGCAATTGTTCTCAAAGTGATGTCAGTTTCAGTAAATTAATGGTTTTGGATTTAAGCATTCCCCTTGTGTTTTTCGGTGGGTATAAAAGAAAAAAGCGCCGTGATTCTGGGACTTTATAATTTATATCCAATATGGCAACCTCGTAGTTTTGTCGTTCATTTTAGAAGTTTTGTTAATTGTTTTGACCTGAGGTCTATGTAATTTGTTGTGAAACATTTACTTATGTGAAAATAAATAGCAGTTAGTTGTGAACGGCGTTTTAATCCAAACTAAATTTGGTGTATTTATACAGCTTTTTCGAAGAAATTCGGGTTTGTCCGAGTTCAAGCCTGAGGTCATCTTTGAGTCAGTCACCTAAGCGGCGAGCGGTTTCAGCTTGCAGAAAGTTACCGAACAGCGGCGTGGAGCAATAGATTAGTAAAATATTATGTGCTATTATTCAAATTTTAGCTCGTGTAATTTTATTGTAATGTTGAGCTCTATTCTGATAATTAAGCTGGCGAAAATGGGTGGTTGAAATGGTCAGTAATAAAACAAAATTTTCTTTTTTCGGCACTCAACTAATTTTATCATTGTTTACTTCCAAAACCCACGAACCTATTTGATGATGTGTTTTGTATTTTTATAAACCCTGAGTTACTGCATGTGTAAAAAGAATCTCATATAATTTTTGCTTGTAAAAAACGTGTTATGTGTGCCCAGAATAATCATGGTCCTTCGAGCCGGATAAACAGAATTTCCTGGAGGCTGGGTCAGGATTCCGTTGCTTTGCGTTGGTTCTATCCCTTAAGCACATAAACGAGACTGCGTTTATGTTTTAAACCAATGTAGTCAATGGTATTTAAAAGGGACGACAGTAAACTACCCTGAGAAACGCAGCCTCACTTCTCGATAATATTATGGCTTGGTATCAGGGTAGCGACGTAGTGAATGAATCAGACATTAGATGAAGATTGTTTTATTACGAAAATAAACGTTATATTTATACAAAACAGGAATGCTTAACTAAGTAACATATCAAAGTTCAGAATAGTGTAGTGTACTGGAACGCGTTTAAAGGTACAAAAACTGCAATTCAGCACGGTAAGCTTTTATAGTTCCGTATGTCTTTGCAGGACAGAGCGGCGAACTTGGGTTTACTAGGTCGCGTACTGCGTGAAATGCCAAGTTGCAGTTTGCTGCGGTTTTTAAACTCAATGCTTGCGAAACAAGATTAGTTTGTTAATATTTCGTAAATTGGAACTGAAATTTGCCTGTTTTAATTCAAGATTAAAACAGATCTAAATTAAATATAAACTGGCAAAATTATGAAGTAAAACTGGAGGTTAAAACTGCTTGTTTATGAAATCAGAGTTACATTTAGAACTTCTGACTGGATTTCGTAAATTTTGTTATTAAAATTTGTTTGTTTAAATCAAGTTTAAACAATTATTATCGATGATATTCAGTCCAGACAATTGAGACTGTTTGCATATGTACGCAGAAGTGTATGCCATCGACAGAGTTAGGAAGAAAGACACGTGACAGACTATAAATAACTTCAAAGAGTGATATAATTAAAACAACGTTAGGGAACATTTTCAATGTACGGACTAGCAATGGCAAGATAGAAGTCTTTGAAGCTGGATGCAGAAAGGCATTAAAAACGTTATAATAATCTGATTTTTATATACATATACTACATATATACAACAACATAGTATATACTATTTTTCAACGTAGTTCCCCTCTACTGCAATACACTTGCGCCAACGTTCTGGAAGCTTTTACGTATACCATTTTTGAAGAAGTTGTTTGGTTGCGTGGGCAGGTTTGCACAGTTGTAATGAGTTCACCATTATCCCTAAATTTATAGCCACTTAAAAACTCTTTCAATGGTACAAACAAATGAAAATCTGATGGAGATAAATCGGGACTGTATGCAAGATGAGGCTGAACTTCCCACTTCAATTTTCTTAGTGCCTCTATCGTTAATGCTGCTGTATGGGGGCGCGCGTTGTCTTGAAGGAAACAAACGGAGCCTTGTGGTTTTTGTCATTTGGAACGGATTGCTGGTTTTACCTTTTCAGTGAGAAGTGTTGAATAATACTGGGCATTAATGGTTCTTTGTTCTGTGAGAACATCCAGATAGAGTATACCTCTTGAATCCCAAAAAGAACTACCCATAATCTCTCCTGCTGATGACACCATTTTTGCTTTTTTCGGAGCTGGGGAAGTAGTGTGTTTCCACTGCATGGACGCTCTTTTTGACTCAGGGGTGTAATGATGGAGCGACGTCTCATATGGGGATACAATAGAGTCTAAAAATACATCTCTCTCCTGTTCATATCTTTGCAAAAGGTTGTGTAGCCACCAACAAACGGACTTCGTTTTGCTCTGGAGTTAAGAGCCGCGGCACCCACCTTGCAATAACTTTTTTGAACTTAAGCTCGTTGAACAATTGCTTCAACACTACCCACACTTATGCCAACTTCGTCTGACAATTTTCTCACAGTTATCCGACGATCAGCCCGAATAAGCTGATCAATCGACCAAACATTGTCAGGAGTCACGGATGTTTTTGGTCGTCTTAGATGGGGGTATGTTTTCTACGCGATCCCGACCTCCTCGAAAATTTTTCCCCCAACCAAACACCGTTGCCTTAGACATACATTATTTATCCTCAAACTGTGCTTGAAGTCTTGTAAACATTTCAGACGCTAAAACATTTTCTTTCGCCAGAAATTTAACGATTATGCGTTGTGCAACAAAACACGGTACTTCTTTCTCTGACATGCTAATTATTACTGGCAGATGTAACGGAGAAGAATTTGATTGTTACTAATTGCAAGTCAAAACATGTTAGAACATGACACAGAATGCTGGTTTAATCCATTGTTTTCATTACTCAAGGCAACTAGATTCTCACTTATATTTGAACGCTCATCGTATTTTAACAACAATGTTGCAACTAGCTAATTTTGATTGCGTTAAAAAATGAAAGATTTTTGACAGTTAAGTCCAGTTTTTGTAAAACAAATTATTATGTACTCACCTGAACATCTAAATGATTTGCTAAAATCATTAAGGTGAAACAAATGGATGCAGTTGTTGTGTCGTGGCCCTAAAAAACATCAATACAAAAAAGAAATAAAAACACTTCTTTTTGCTAACCTCAAACATAAACGTATCTACTTCTTCCCTAATCCCTTCGTCACTGATAGGAGTTCCATTATTTTTAGCTGAAATTAGTAGATCCAGCATAGCTAGGCGCTTTTTAATTCTAAAACTTTCTTCTGAAGGTTTCCGTTCAACGCCAGATTCCTTGAAACTCTCCTTTCGTTCTTCGATGACTGACATGGTAAATGTATGTAATATCTGGACAAGTTTCTTCTGCTCTCTACTTTCGGGCATGAAAAAATAAATGACTGGGAAAAAGAGCCACGGGCGTGTAATTCGATGTAGAATTAATTGTCCCATTCTATAAATCGATTGAACGTATTCCTTCGCTTGCCGCTTTGTTTCATCCAATCTAGTTCCCATAGCAGTTTCTGTTAAAGTTTAAAATTAAAGATAGTTTCTGGGAATATATTTAGAATCTTACCACATATCGAATGCAAAGTAAATTGTGTTATAATTGGTATAACATTTGTGTAAGGCTTGCTGCACTCATCTTGAAGCTTTTGAACGAGAAAATCGCTCTGTTCTATGAATATTCCTAGAAATTCTTGTAAAATATTGAAGTGAAATGCGGGAGTTAAAATTTTACGTCTGCTGTGCCATTTTGTTCCTGAAATATTACACATGGATGTTCGATTATTCGGGTTCTGGGAGCTGACTTTTATGCAAACTATTTATCTAAATTACTAAAAGAATTTAATAGGTCGTAAATGCCAGCAAATGCTTTTGGAGCATGCAGTACAGCGAAAGATAAAGTAACATATCTACGGTGAATTTATTTTAATGCGCTATGTGATGTTCCCGTTTCCATGAGGACTTGATTCTTACTATTGGTTTCTAAGAATACGCCACGCTCACGCCATCTGTAATTTCGTTTATTTTAAAATGCAATATATGCACAATATATATGTAATATATTTTATTGAAAAATAAGCATCACAAATAGCAACAAGGAATTTAACATGTAATAACCTACATACTTGCTGCAAACTAAAGTCTTTATACCATTTGATCAACAGAATTCCTTCCTCTGTAAAATATACTATGTTTTACTTAGTCACGTTTCTATATTGCATTTTCAAATAAACGCATTTACACATGGCGTGGGCGTGGCGTATCCTTAGGAACCAATAGTAACAATCAAATTCCCATGGAAACGGAAAAAATAAATTCGCTATATATAAATTTTAAAGAAGGATACTGTCAATTGAATTTAAGTTTAACTTGAAAAAATTTGAAAAAATAATAAGGCAATCATCAGCTTTTCAGAAAATACAACGTAATGATCTTGCGAAGGATGTAACTAATATATTTAATTTGGATTTTTTTCGTGCATTTTGAGCAGATATACTTAATTGTATTCACACTACGCATTTAAATAATCGCGCTGTAAACAAAAAAATATGAAAGAACAGGATGAAAACGAAATTGTGTGTGCATGTAGCACAAGAAAAGTAATACATTGAGGGCGAGAATCAACGCTTAATTAAATTTAACATAGAAAATAGAGTTAACAAATGCAACTACGATTTTTGGCAGCGTTGGTTAAAAATAAAACTTGGCATCTTCTAGTTATCCAGTGATAATAGTAGTAGTGATAAAAGTTGGTAGTTATTTATTAATGTTACTCTTTATAGTTAACATTGTATACATTTCATTGATGTTCAGCCATCGATAATTTTTTAATATTACCAACTCGAATTTGTATATCGTGCTTTTATACGAAATACCAACTGTGTCTCAGTCTACCCGATATAAACTTTTCCACAGTCACATTCCAGCTCGTATCTACTTTTGTTCTTATTTGTGTGACATACGTGCTTGATCTCTTTTTCAATATACTAATCCTTATTCGGCGATTTTCAGAGTGACTTCTCTCGTTATATATTTTGTTTGTCCTGTTTTTCATGTTTTTAGCACCAACATCTAGATATAGTAGATTCCTGGCAAGATGTTATCTGTTATGGTATATTACAAAATCAATGTAGTGTTGCTTTCTTTTGGAAATTTGAAAACCATAGTTCTATCGAACAACTGAATCTGCTTTTTCTATTAAAGTGAAAACACCCAAGTTTATTGGTAATTTCAATGTAATGCCTTTAAATTGTAAAAGTCATATTTAATTTGGATGATTTTTTCGTGTGCAATTCGGCACATGGTGGTGTTTTATGTAAAAATAACTACATATTTAACTATGTATCTAAGCCACCGCCATATAGCATATAAAAGAAGTAGATAACCGTTTAATGATTAAGAAAATTTTCAAGCTGATATAAAGTATGTTGTAGGTATGCTTGCACTACAACGAAAAAAGGGGATTTAGATAGCAATCGGATTTTTTTTAAACCTTCAATAGAATAGAAAATACGTGTGTAGCGTTCATTACCTGCACTTGTTAGCAAACCTGTACCCAGCCATGGTTGCAACCATTCGTAAATTTTAGTTTTCCGTAGATGTTTCTTACTCGTCAATAATATCTGGAAACAAAGTTGTAAGACTGAACAAAATGCAATGTATAAAATACAACCTCGATATCAGGCGGACTTAATAGACCTACTGAACCAATATGACCATTCCACATTCTGTAAATTGGGTAATACTCTTGTCCAAGGAATCGAAAATACTTCCATAGATTCTCTAAAATATAAATAATTGCAATTATTGTATAAGGTACTCTTTCATATATAGAGGGTGCCAATTATAACTTGTCCACCATTGGTATTTTTTTATTTCTGAAGTTACAAAACTAGGTTAAATAAGGGAAGGCTCAGGATTTTTACGAGTACCACAAATATGAAATGTTATTTCTGGCACTTCCGGTTTAACAAGAAATATCAACTTGATATTTTTAAATCGAATAATATGTATTTTTTAAAGTTTTTGTGTAGAAAACAATTTTATCTTTAAAAAAGTATAACGCATATGTATGCCTAAAATTGAAAATAATCGAGGTATTTTACTTTTTATTTTTATTTATATCAGAATCACGATTGCCTTGAAATAATAGACACGCGTAAACAAGTAAGTAACACAAACAAAGTGATTTTACATATAATTAATTAACAGTATATTAAATAACGAGTTTTATAAGGCAGATTTTATTGCACGAGTTTAGAACGCGAGCTGTGCAGCGTGGAGTGTTTTAAAGGACGAGTGCGTTTTTATACAGCTGGCTCAAGTTTAGAAGGCACTTGGCAAATCCTTGAACTAAGAAGAGAAATTTGAAAGTATCCATAAAAATTATCTTTATACATTTGAAGAAAAACGTGTTATCATTGGTTTCTGTCAAGTATGTTGTTTTTTTGAATGGAAAAAGTATTAGTAAACATACTCGAGAATTCATTTCTATAGTCAACCATAAACGTTAATAACATCATAATCTTTCCTAATTATTCACACTTCATATGTAGAGTGACAGTCCTGTCAATATAAATTTAATGAAGATTTTTCTCTGAATGTACTTTGGCACTTCAAAGTGTAAACAGTAGTGCCATTTCCTTTTTTTAAAAGTGCCTTCTAGGTTTGGGCGAGATGTACTATTTTTTTTCTAATACAAAATCTCAGTTATAAAATTTAGGGAACGTTGTGGTTGGTAACACTGATGTGTTGAGGTTGTGTAAACTGTTTTTTGAATATTTTTATTAAATGTATTTAACAATGAGTGTAGAAGATTTTTCATGTACTTCGCCTGAAATACAAAAAAAATGCTGAAAATGCCGTCGGAAATTTGATGTTTGACATTAGGAGATTTCAACGCTACCAACTTTGAAAAAATAAATTGTACTAGGCTATTAAAGCACTTAAATGAGCTAGAAATGCACTCTTTTGGTTGCAATAGCTATATTATGGACGTAAAATAGAAAAAAGTATTACCATTGCCCCTCGGTAATTCAGATGTCTACAGATCAACTACAGAAATAGCTCAGTCGAATACAAGCTGAGACAAATGAACAATTGCGCCAAATGCAATATGATTTTCAGCAAATCCTGCGATCGCAACCTGCTACGCCAGAACTTTCAACTAGCACATCGAAAGGGAGTTGCGCGAAATGCACATCGCGGTTTGCGGAGAACAAGGGTGTAGACACTGCCGCGTTTCTTGATTGACTCTGTGAATACATATCGCGAGTGTTTAAACATGTTGGATGAAAACGTGGTGCGTAGTTTGTCTACGCTTATTGCAGGTTCTGCTGGAACTTAGTGACAAGGAATCAAATCTTCGGTGACAAATTGGGCAGATGCTGAAACAGCAATGAGAATTTTTTTCGGGCCACAAAAACCAGCGTATCAAATCTACCGCGAATTATTTGTAAATGAGCAGGACGAGAGAACATCGAATGATATTTTCGTCAGTAATGCGGGAGTTGTTTTCTCACTTAGAAAATGTACCAAATGAGGCAATTCAAATTGATATGTTATTTGGTCTGTGAATCGCCGAATTCGGAAGCGGATTTGCGAACAAACGTTAAGACTTACGATAACCTGCTTAAACTTGCGCGCGACGCTGAACAAGCCTTGCAGGAAATTCAGAAAACGAAATTTCCGGGACTTTCACAACCAATTGCGTCAAAACCTAGGAAAGAGCTCCATTCGTTTGACGATTGCAAAGTACGTGAAAGCAAACATACAAGAGATGATAAACAAGAGATAATAACTCCACCTGCGCAGCAGCCAGTTAAATTCTAAGGGTGTGGAGACATCGGTAAAATGCGTGCCAATTGCCCAAACTGCAATCCAGAGCAACCACGTAGAACAAGTGCCAATTCCGCTACCATGTGGAATTACATAACTATTATGGAAGCGTGCACTAAACCTCTACTACCGATTAAATTTCTCGATCGAGAGGGAATCACCTATGCAGACTCAGGTGCTCAAAGCTCAAGCCAGCATTGCAGGAAGGCGTGTACGATTATTTCAAATCGATTAATCATCCTTTCGCGTCATCACGAGTTACTATCGCTTATGCAGATGGAATTGCCAGAGAAGAGGATATATTGATAGCTCAGGTGCAATTGGAAGTTGCAGGTAGATCTATACCAACAGATCTTATGATTCTGCCTAAGTTGGAAAATAATCGTACCCTGCTAGGCATGGACTTCCTGAAAAACGCTGGGATTGTTACCAACTTCGGCCAGTACACCTGGAGCTTTGCAGAGCATCCAAAGAGGAAGTACGAATTCCCGAAGGACATCATTGTGCTAGAGGAAGGGGGTTCAAAGTTGCACCAAGTTGTGGTCGAAGAAGAGGACTGAAGCAAGAAATCGTAGATTCTGTTTCAAGTGTCCCTGAAACACCATGTGCGATCGTTGATCTAAAATCGAAAACCGAACCTCAGCTCCGTGAAGATGAACGAGTTAATCTGGCATCTGATGAGAGGACTCGACTCAAGCAGCTACACTTTAAGTACAAAAGTACCTTTAATCAAGGGGGGAGGCAACCCCTTTTGCAGAACATAGCATGAATACGGACACACTATCTGAAGCACGTGAGTCCAATAGGCATGCCCAACACCTGCGGAAACGACAAGCTGACAAGGCACGGAGAGATTCTCCGCCATTTGAAGCAGGAGATTTGGTGCTGGTCAAGTCGTATCTACTGAGCAATACGGTCAAAGCAACTACGAAACTGGGGCCAAGTCGCGATGGTCCATATGTCATTATTAAAGTGGCTAATCCAACCACCTACGAAATTGCTCATCGTACCAATCAATATGTTTCCCATATATCTAATCTAGCACCATATCCCCTGGGAAATAAGAACATTTCTGAACCAGTGGTACCCCTTAGGAAAAGGGGTGGTCCCAGGAAACTGAAAACTAAATTTTGGACACAAAGCCGTGACGTCTGTTTGATCCAGAGGGGGGACTATAATGCAGGGGTCATTTTAAGCCGGATCTGAGCAGAAACCCGCACCCCTAAAATCTGGGGCAGTCTGCGACCCTGTGTGAACAGACTTGCACGCATTTTAAGCTTATACAATTCATTAATTATCAAATTTATTATATTGTTTTCGATTCATTTTTACTTCCTTTTACAATAAAGGAAGTATTGGATTCAACAGATCTTCACGTTTTAGAGTCCCCTGATCCCAAAAAACATATTTTTTTTCATTGGGATGTGTGTCTGTCTGTCTGTCTGTCTGTCTGTCTGTCTGTGTGTCTGTCTGTCTGTCTGTCTGCCTGTGAACAGAATATCTCAAAAACGGAAAGAGGTATGGCGTTGAAACTTCATATATAAGTTTTGTGTACTATGTAAATGCGACAACAAGCTTTTGAAAAAAATCGCATAACCGGAAGTAGGTGTTTACTCTTGTGATTTTTCAGTTTTTTTCGATTTTTTTAAAAACGGCTCTAACGATTTTTTTTAACTTTACATTTTTATTAAATTTTTAATGTGTATTGATGTGAGATAGGTGACTTTCCAGTTGAATACTTTTAAAATGGTTTTCTTTTGTTTTTTTTTCTATTTTTTTTATTAACTCCTATTTTAAATAAAACACCCGGTATATTATTACATTTTTGAATTCAGCTTAAAATTCTAGAGAAAATTTGTCTCTTGAACTAACACTCTATTTGGTACCGTTTTTGTAAAATTTGCAATTTTGAAAATGTTTGACAAATGCTTAAAAATTTAAAATCAAATTTTTGGCTAATTATAAGATCACTGTAAAAGGAAGTTGTGTGCGTGTATCACACCAGATTTTTATTATAGGATTGTTCAGTAAGTGTGGTTTTTTTATTGTTTAATAACTGATTTAAGAGCAGCGAGGCGCTATAATATTTATTTCAGTGACGAATGCAGTTTTCATTAAATCGTTTGGTTAATCGCTATAATTGTTGCTGTTGGAGGAATGTCAATTTCCATACAATCACAAAAACTTGATGTACACAATCACATTATAGAAACAACCCCCTTCTTTTAAACAATTATATGTATATATATATATATATATATATATATTGTTTTTTGAGTCTTGATCGAGCAGCCGCGCGGAGCTGATCGTCGCGACAGTGAATACGCGAGGCAGTGAATCTGGGAGATCATATTGCTTAATTTCATTTGTTTGCTCTATTTATTGTGAACTTAATACACAGGGTAGTGTCTCGGTTGAAACAGCGAGAAACGTCCGGCGGCCGCCCGCCGCCCGGGCCAAAAACTATTATAGCACGTGTTCCGAATATCAACCTTCGCTGAGTACGGCTGATATCTTTGCGAGATGTCTTGCACAGGAACCGATAAACCACATATTAAACCAGCAACTTTAATTTATCGCTACACAAACGTTACCCCAATGGAGCTATCACAGGAGCATCCCACTGATAATCAAACAAAAGTTAATAAATTCCCGCATACATCACCAGACGCAAACAAAACCAAAAGGTATGTTTTTGACAACACTGACCTAATTTTCAACAATCCGTACTACTTACCAACGCACTTGGAGAAAAATCAAAGCCAAAAAGATGACACTGAAGATAAACAACAATCCCCGAAGGTAAAAATCCCCCCAATCTTTTTACATAGTGCCACTAATTATCAAAAGGTCATAAATGATATTAAAGAAAATGTCAAAGGTGAATTTACTACTGCGTACAAGTTATATACTGTTTGAGGCTTTCGCGGTTACTCGAATCATTCTTCTTAACATGGGATTTCGGCTTAGCCCGCTTAGTATTTGTTTTTGAACACCCAGCTTTTTCTGGCTTAATGTACCTTGCACCTTGTGAAGTCGAGCAAAAACCCGCGCGATGGTCATGCTCTTTGGTGGCTCGTGTTGTTTGAGTATCTTGAGAACGAGGATACTTAGACAGATTTGGCAGTTTTGCTGTTTGTGCATCCATATTTACTAATGTTTCGCAAGACTTTGCAGCTTGCATCATCAGAGTGAAAGTCGCACTAAGAACCGAAGGTCGGTGTGGAGTTATTTATAGTCCCAGGCGCGCGGAGTGGCGTAACGCTGGTTGGTCGTCCGAGTGCAATGTAATCCGTGTGGCGTGGCCGTATGACGCACAGTGGTTGTAATGCTTTCCACGTTTTACTAAGCTTAAACCCATTTTCCCTGTTGATATTATTTGTATGTTTTTCTATTTCTATGGCTTTACGTATCACTCGCGGGAGGTAGTGAGGTATTCTGGCAAGTACTTTTGCGTGCTCAAATTCTATAGTGTGGCCATTTGTAAACGTACGCTCAGCTACGGCTGATTTTGTGATGCGTTTGTGTTTGCAATCGCCTATATGTTCCTGAAGTCTTAGATCAACTGAACGACCAGTCTGTCCAATGTAACTCGAGCCGCAAGAACAAGGAATGCGATATACGCCAGCGGTTTTTAAACTTGGAATCTTGTCTTTTACCGATCTGAAGCCGTTACCCAAAGTTTCCTTGCTCGTGAACACAGTTTTGATGTTGCATCGTTGCAGGACACGTCCTTTCTGCGTACAAGGGCAATTCCCTCCGAGTAAATGTAGATAATGTAGAAGACTATCGACAGTTAACCAAATACTATGATACTAACAAAATAGGCTATCACACCTTTTAAAACGTAAATAATGCGAATCTCTCTGTGGTTGTCAGCGGCATCCCAACTTCATTATCCGAAACCGAAGTAAAGAACTAATTAGTAAAAATGAAATATCCTGTTGTTAAGGTCGTAAGATTACTTAGGAAAGATAAAGAAACAGATACTAAGTAACCAATGCCACTATGCGTTATTGAGTTACATAAAGATAATAAAAGCGAAGAATTTTGCAATTTAACACGGTTGTGCTATTGTGCAGTCACAGTAGAACCCCGACACAAGTCGAAGGATGTACCGCAGTGCACTAATTACCAACGGTACAACTACACGAAAAACTATTGCCGCTTGCCATCATGCTGCGTAAAATGCATAGGTCAACACCACTACTCAAATTGTCCTAAAACATCCAAAGAGACTCCACTTCAATGCGTAAACTGCGGCGAGGGGCACACCGCCAATTACAAAGGGTCTTCGTATTTTTCTAAAATTAAGTCAACAAATTAAAATATTCGAACTACATTTAAAAACACTGTTAAGGACAACTTTAATCAAGCAAATATTAAATCTACCAGCGCTAGAGACACCAGTAATTATGCTAATGTAGTCAGAAACCACCAACCATCCACTTCAATGCACTGCAGTGCAATGAAACTTCGAATCAAGCTCTAAACGCAATCCTACAAATGCTACTGGAATTTATTAAGCCGCACATGGAAACCATAAAAACATGTGTGTTATCCCTACTGCCAACAATTTTTAGCAATGGCAAATAATAACTTGCCAACTCTGCCCAAATTAACAGTCCTTAACTGGAACGCCAACGGTGTAAAAATGCAACAGTCAGTTCTAATTACATTTTTAAGCAGACATGATATAGACATTGCTTGTATCGGCGAGACCCACCTGATAACTACTGAAACTTTTAAAATACCAGGCTACAGTGTCTTCAGATCTGACAGACAAGCTCCCATTGACTCCGGCGGAGTAGCTATAATAGCCAAGAAAAAGTTATCGCTAACGTCCCAATACTTACCTAAACTACTCAGTCTAGAAGCCACGGCAGTAAAATTAACACTGAACAATAATAGCGGGGTCATAATCATTACTGCATATAAGCAACCGAACAGAAAATTACGTGATGATGGCATAATACAAACCTCCAATAATCAACAACTCACCCTCCTCATCGGCGACCTCAATTGTAAACACACAATTTGGGGATGTCGTAAAAGCAATCCTAACGGGATAAGACTTCATAATATTACCTCATTGCATGCAATCCAAATTTCACCACCTCCTGAGTAGACATACATACCATACAGGCACGATTTTCAACCGGATATTCTCGATATTGTATTGCATAAAAGCTTTGCCGGCCCACTAAACCAACAGGTGTTACCCGAATTTTACTCTGATCATTTACCGGTGCTTCTTAAATTTACTTATTCCCCCACATACATACCACAACCTCAGAGACTAATTAACGGTCCAATAAACTGGGATACGTTCGAAACTCTACTCGACGATAAGCTTGTTTGCCCCACGTCAATCACTACAACAGAGGAAGTTGAGGATGAAATTCGTAAATTGAATGAAGCAATCGTTAAATCAATAAGAGAAGCTATTTTCAAGAAGTACCCTAGGTGCCATAGCAATTATTCAGAACCACCACAGCGCATACTGAATTTAATTAAAGAAAAACACATGATTCGACGATTATGGCAAAGATCCCGCCTGCAGGCACATAGACGAGAGTTAAATAGACTAACACACCAAGTTCGATGGGAGATCGATGATCATCGAATTAACTCAAACGGAAGCTGCATCGAAAACCTTGAACCAAATGATACGACCATGTGGCGCGCAACAAAAAAAATATTGAAGCAGCCTCAGGTTATACCTTCATTGAAAGAAAATGGTAGAGACTATACTAGTGACAAGGATAAGTGCAACCTCTTTGCTGACTACCCCTTCCAGGCTTTCACAACAAATAAAAACGCCGAAATAGAACACACATGTAATATAAAGAGACACATTGATAGTCACTTTCCAAATGAGGCGGGTCAGTTTAAGCCTACTTCACCTCACGAAATTAAAAATATAATTCAAAGAATACCGTTAAAGAAAACACCAGGCCACGATGACATACCAAATGTTGTATTAAAACATCTGACAACAAAATCTCTTGCATTTCTAGCCACTACTCTGAACGCATGCCTAAGACTCGGTTATTTTCCACAAACATGGAAACATGCACATATTCTGCTTTTCAATAAACCAGGGAAAACCCACAAGAACCCTCCAGCTACAGACCGATTCTCTTGTCGTGTAGCGTATCGAAAATATTGGAGAAAGTGATCTGTAAAAGGCTGAATAATATCCTTACAGAACATAATGTCATCTCCAAGTTTCAGTTTGGTTTCAAAGTAAAACATTCTGAGTCTTATCAACTCCTACGGCTCACCGAAAACATCGAAAAGGGATTCGAAGAGACAAAGCATACCCTAGTCGCCTTTCTTAATATTTCATAAGCTTTCGACAAGGTATGGACGGAAAGGCTTATCTACAAGCTACTTACAATTAACATTCTTATCTATTTACTACGAATACTTAATTCCTTTCTCACCAACAGAACTTTTGCTGTAAAAATTAATACCTAACTTTCGAGCACAAGAACAATCAATGCGGGAGTACCACAAGGTTCCATTCTAGGACCCGTGTTATTTAATTTCTACGTGAGCGATATGACGGAACCACCAAATATCTACACACCTCGCAATGTATGCCGTTGACACGGCAATAATCGCCCAGAATAGCGACATACTCGAAGCAGCCATTCAACTTCAACAAGCCGTCAACAATATTACAAACTGGTGTAATAAGTGGTACATTCAACTGAACGCTCAAAAATGCCAAACAAAGATTTTTACTCTTCGCCGTCCCAACAACCCACCGAGAATAAAAATCAACAACATCGAAATTGAATGGAACTCACCCGACAAAGGCGTCAAATATTTAGGGGTCGATCTTGATAGAAAACTTACATGGGGGTTGCATATAAATAAAAAGTTAAATAAATGTCATACTAGACTCGTCCAATTGTATCCGCTAATAAATCGTAAATCACCATTACGAATCAAGTCTGCACTTCTAATGTAGAAAGCATTACTGAGGCCTATTATCAGATATGGTTTCCCGTTTGGGGAGCGGCATCTAAAACACATATCAATAAAATCCAGGTGTTTCAAAACAAAATAATGAGAATAGCCACAAACGCGGAGTGGTTTATTAGAAACAAACACCTGCACGATGAACTCGGCGTACCGACCGTCAGAGAATTTACACAGAAGACCAACAAAAGGTTTTTCAAAAATATCCAGTCTTGCCCTGCCACTTTAACATTAACCGACAACAGTGACTCTGACTAAAATTAAGTGTAGTGCCGGAGGAGCTAACGTACTAGTGCTCTCTTAAAGTCAAGTGAAGTGTTCAAGTTAAAATAACCAGCACAACCGTGTGTAACATAGCATATGTTGAACCGGTTAAAGATAAAAATTTAAAAAATTTGTTTTTGCCTTTTTTCAACATTTCTGGCATTGCTTCTTATTTTTAAACGTTTTGGTTTAATGTTGAACCCTCTTCCTGCATTTTTGCATGTCTGGCGCTAATCTTCATTCGTCGCGCCACCTCTTCCATGTTATTAGCTGTATGATGTGTTGCCCACCTCCGCTCCTCCGTTTTAAACATCGTGCACGGCACTTTTACTACTTTTATCACCACAGTTGCACACAGCTCTCGCCCTTATACCGGGTGATTATAAATGTTCTTCCATCACATTGCCGTTGAAATATTTGTTATATGAATAATATGTTGGTGGCACTGTAAATCTATGTCAAATTCGAGGTTAGCAGGTAAGGTTTTGCGTCAATCTGTGTAAAAACTGACTCAAAACCTAACCTGTTAACCTCGAATTTGACATAGACTTACAGTGCCATCAACATATTATTCATACAACAAATATTTCAAAAGAAACTTGATGCAAAAGCATTTATAATCACCCGGTATTATCGCCGCATACGCGTAATTGCGTAAAGTCTTCTTACAGCTACAGGTTTCGCACACCTACTTTACGAGATACATCAACTATATTATATTATTATTATAACCCAGACACTTATTTTTCTACACTATTGATTTGCCACATTTTCTTGAGCCACCCTGTCTAATCAAAAGTATTTCACTATTCTGCACCAGCTTAGTACTCACAACTTTTCTATAAACAATTTTATGTATATCTCATACTTTCAGAAATGTAGTCCACTTCTCTATCGTTGCACGACCCTGTATATAGGTACTATATAATAGGTAAAATACCACATAGCAGTGAATATTTAAATATTTCTATTGTAGTTTATTTAGAAGGACATTTATGATAATTAATTAGTAAGTACGTCAAAATATCTAACAAAATTTCAGATTTCTACGCTAAATATAATTCTTGCGTAGTATGTATGTATTTGCAGTTAATGCAAGCTAATTAACACCTACTTCGTAATCTTTTATACTATAAAATGCATATTCCTCAGCCTGTAGCTTGGCTTACTATACAAAAGGTGCAATCGCTAGAGTGTAAAAAAAAGCACACTACGTGGATCTTTAGGTTCTAGGAAAGACTAAAATCTTCAGCAAACTTCTGTTAAAAATTAATTTAAATCAGAGCAACCCTATGTTATATTTGGAGATCTTGCATTAATGTCGTACCAAAACTACGTTCTATTATTTGAAGATCATTCCGAGCTTCTAACTTCATAAAAAAGATTTTTTTGTTTGAAATTACAGTCGTTAGAGTAGTTTCACATTACGACAACAGTGTCACCAATCTAGATAGTGACTTGGCTTTTGTTCTACATTGGGATAGTTCGTATGTTTTCAGTTTTTACGTTATTTCGACCTTGCAATGTTAGCAGTTCCAAAACTCTTACGTTGCTTATAAACTTTAAAAGTAAACCACTAAGCTAACAACTGTCATTATTAAGTTTCTACTTTCTTGCTGAATATAGTAGTACACTTGTTTTACACATGAACTTTTACACCCTGTATATAATGTATAGCGTTTGATATTTGATTTTCATTAGTATGACAAATCTGGCATACTTTTCCTAATGAAAATTTTTATGAAATGGAACAAATTACTTTTCTGTCAAAACTAACAGTTTGTTTGAATTAGTAGTTTTAGAACATGACAAACCAATTTTTACTCGTTTTATACAGTTCCTCGTAGAAAAATCTATTAGGATGAAAAGAGAAAATGAAACTCTATAGAATGATGAAAAATATAGCGAGCTATTTTTGAAAAATGTCGATTACGTTACAGCTCCACTCCGTTGAAAGGTAAAATCAGTTTTTTTAAATGCATCACCAATTACCACTACACAAAATGAAAACATAAAATTCTTGAGCTTTTCGAGGTATAGGCCAGAAATTATATACTGGCTCACCCTGTATATGTAGAAAGTAGAAGATTGCTTGACTAAATACATAGATCTTAAGGCAGGGTGGGATTCAAAAGTGGACATTATAAGGCAAACTTAATGAATAAAACAGATTATCAAAAGAAAAATAGTAAATATAAAATTACCTGATGATCCCATTAAATGCAGCAGATTTCCTATAACTGGATAACAATAAGGGCCGGGTATTTTATTAATAATTTTTCTTCGTGTGCTTCTGTTTTGAAACCAGATCAAGATGATTAGGGTTAAAACCACACCCAAAGTGGCCAGCAGTAAAGTTGTAATCATTTTTCTGTTAACAAACATTGTGTATAATTAAAATAGTTATTTATTATACGTATATCTATAAAACGCATTCATTACTATAGGTCATTTTTCCTAATTCAGGAACAATGTACTTAAATTCGATAATTGTTAAAACAACACACATTACATTTGAAGTTCCTTGCGAATTTGCTGTAGTTTCTGCATAAATACCTTTAATTTTGGCACGTTATTCGTTGTGACAGAACAGAAGCACGTCTTTCTTATATTTTGTACTGTTAGTACACAACGCACACCAGTAGAATGTAATCAGTATTAACCGGTCAGTAATTTTGCAGACTCATTTACTGATATTAGATTAAACAAGTAAACATAAACGGTCACGTTACTACTCAATACAACACAAAGTCACAAGCTCTTCCTTTTAGTTGAAAATATCTGCTTGAAATTGTAGTAACGCCTTATTAGTAGGCATCCAACTAACCCTTGTCTTACCTGTCTGCAACGGTTCACATCTAAGGACTAGATAACAATCAGCAGACATTATTATCTTAAGCCTTATTTGTTGGCATTTTACAACTTATGTTTCTCGTAGAAATAATTTAGTTCTCGTAAATTAACTTAATATTGATGCTGTTTTATACAAACATTTCTTTTTCTAGAATTGTCTCCACACAAACATGTTACTGATTATGCTATTAACATTTTTGTAACGAAGCATATGTATAGGTATTTAACACATATTACGAGATCTAATCTTATCAAAATAGCAAGAAATGCATTCACCTATTATCTATTTTTAAACAATTATGACTGCATCATAAGACAAAAATAAAGGTAAATATAGATCGATTACAGATACTCAGTTATCTTTAATTAATTGATTTTTATAATCACTTAATTGAAGAAGCCGTACCAAAAAAAAAAGATTGAGCAATAAATACTTTACACATTTACCTCAACTAAAATGTATGGAACTAAAACGTATAGATGATATTTTCTATAGCCTACTGATGTTTGTGAAAGCCAAACCCAGACAAAGATTTAGTAATACTTCAAAGGGAATCGTTTCTTTACATTTGTTTAGCTATTTTCAGCCGTTGTTTACACCTCTGTAGACTATAACTAGCACCCCTATTTGGGTCGGGCCAATTTCACGAGCCAAACCCAAAATGATAAATTGATAATTTCTTGGTGGGAATCTTTGCTTACGTTTGGTTAGTAATTTTTAGTGTTTGTTTACACATCTGTATAGTATAACTAGCACTCCTATTTGGGTTGGGCCAATCTAAAAATTATAATTTGACAATGTTTTAGTGGTAATGGTTTGTTTTCGTTTGTTTATATTTGTTTAGCTATTTTCAGCATTTGCTTACACTTCTGTATACTATAGGTAACACCCCTATTTGGATCGGGCCAATTCCACGAGCCAAACCCAAAATGATAAATTGACAATTTCTTGGTGGGAATCGTTTGCTTACGTTTGTTTAGTAATTTTCAGTGTTTGTTTACACATTTGTATAGTATAACCAGCACTCCTATTTGGGTTGGGCTAATCTCAAAATTATAATTTTACAATGTCTTAGTGGTAATTGCTTGTTTTAGTTTGTTTATATTTGTTTAGCAATTTTCAGCATTTGTTTACACTTCTGTATACTATAGGTAACACCCCTATTTGGGTCAGGGCAATTCTACGATCCAAACCCAAAGTGATAAATTGACAATTTCTTGGTGGGAATCGTTTGCTTACGTTTGTTTAGCAATTTTCAGTGTTTATTTACACATCTGTATAGTATAACTAGCACTCCTATTTGGGTTGGGCCAATCCTAAAATTATAATTTGACAACGTCTTAGTGGTAATCGTTTGTTTTCGTTTGTTTATATTTGTTTAGCTATTTTCAGCATTTGTTTACACTACTATATACTATAGGTAACACCCCTATTTGGGTCAGGGCAATTCGACGATCCAAACCCAAAATGAGAAATTGACAATTTCTTGGTGGGAATCGTTTGCTTACGTTTGTTTAGCAATTTTCAGTGTTTGTTTACACATCTGTATAGTATAACTAGCACTACTATTTTGTTGGGCCAATCCTAAAATTATAATTTGACAATGTCTTAGTGGCAATCGTTTGTTTTCGTTTATTTATATTTGTTTAGCTATTTTCAGCATTTGTTTACACTTTTGTAGACTTTTGTAGACCATATTTGGGTCGGGCCAATTCTACGAGCCAAACCCAAAATTATAAATTGACAATTTCTTGGTGGGAATCGTTTGCTTACGTTTGTTTAGCAATTTTCAGTGTTTGTTTACACATCTGTATAGTATAACTCAGCACTCCTATTTGGGTTGGGCCAATCCTAAAATTATAATTTGACAACGTCTTAGTGGTAATCGTTTGTTTTCGTTTGTTTATATTTGTTTAGCTATTTTCAGCATTTGTTTACACTTTTGAATACTATAGGTAACACCCCTATTTGGGTCAGGGCAATTCGACGATCCAAACCCAAAATGAGAAATTGACAATTTCTTGGTGGGAATCGTTTGCTTACGTTTGTTTAGCAATTTTCAGTGTTTGTTTACACATCTGTATAGTATAACTAGCACTACTATTTTGTTGGGCCAATCCTAAAATTATAATTTGACAACGTCTTAGTGGTAATCGTTTGTTTTCGTTTGTTTATATTTGTTTAGCTATTTTCAGCATTTGTTTACACTTTTGTATACTATAGGTAACACCCCTATTTGGGTCAGGGCAATTCGACGATCCAAACCCAAAATCATAAATTGTCAATTTCTTGGTGCGAATCGTTTGCTTACGTTTGTTTAGCAATTTTCAGTGTTTGTTTACACATCTGTATAGTATAACTAGCACTCCTATTTTGTTGGGACAATCCTAAAATTATAATTTGACAATGTCGTAATGGTAATCGTTTGTTTTCGTTTGTTTATATTTGTTTAGCTATTTTCAGCATTTGTTTACACTTTTGTATACTATAGGTAACACCCCTGTTTGGGTCGGGCCAATTCTACGAGCCAAACCCAAAATGATAAATTGACAATTTCTTGGTGGGAATCGTTTGCTTACGTTTGTTTAGCAATTTTCAGTGTTTGTTTACACATCTGTATAGTATAACTAGCACTCCTATTTGGGTTGGGCCAATCTCAAAATTATATTTTGACAATGTCTTGGTGGGAATCGTTTGTTTTCGTTTATTTATATTTGTTTAGCTATTTTCAGCATTTGTTTACACTTCTGTATACTATAGGTCGGGCCAATTTCACGAGCCAAACCCAAAATGACAAATTTACAATTTCTTGCTGGGAATCGTTTGCTTACGTTTGTTTAGCAATTTTCAGTGTTTGTTTACACATCTGTATAGTATAACTAGCACTCCTATTTGGGTTGGGCCAATCCTAAAATTATAATTTGACAACGTTTTAGTGGTAATCGTTTGTTTTCGTTTGTTTATATTTGTTTAGCTATTTTCAGCATTTGTTTACACTACAGTATACTATAGGTAACACCCCTATTTGGGCCAGGGCAATTCGACGATCCAAACCCAAAATAAGAAATTGACAATTTCTTGGTGGGAATCGTTTGCTTACGTTTGTTTAGCAATTTTCAGTGTTTGTTTACACATCTGTATAGTATAACTATCACTCCTATTTTCTTGGGCCAATCCCAAAATTATAATTTGACAGCGTCTTAGTGGCAATCGTTTGTTTTCGTTTGTTTATATTTGTTTAGCTATTTTCAGCATTTGTTTACACTTCTGTATACTATAGGTAACACCCCTATTTGGGTCAGGGCAATTCGACTATCCAAACCGAAAATGAGAAATTGACAATTTCTTGTTGGGAATCGTTTGCTTACGTTTGTTTAGCAATTTTTAGTGTTTAGTTACACATCTGTATAGTATAACTATCACTACTATTTTGTTGGGCCAATCCTAAAATTATAATTTGACAATGTCTTAGTGGCAATCGTTTGTTTTCGTTTGTTTATATTTGTTTAGCTATTTTCAGCATTTGTTTAGACTTTTGTAGACTTTTGTAGACCATATTTGGGTCGGGCCAATTCTACGAGTTAAACCCAAAATCATATATTGACAATTTCTTGGTGGGAATCGTTTGCTTACGTTTGTTTAGCAATTTTCAGTGTTTGTTTACACATCTGTATAGTATAACTCAGCACTCCTATTTGGGCTGGGCCAATCCTAAAATTATAATTTGACAACGTCTTAGTGGTAATCGTTTGTTTTCGTTTGTTTATATTTGTTTAGCTATTTTCAGCATTTGTTTACACTACTGTATACTATAGGTAACACCCCTATTTGGGTCAGGGCAATTCGACGATCCAAACCCAAAATCATAAATTGTCAATTTCTTGGTGCGAATCGTTTGCTTACGTTTGTTTAGCAATTTTCAGTGTTTGTTTACACTTCTGTATAGTATAACTAGCACTCCTATTTTGTTGGGACAATCCTAAAATTATAATTTGACAATGTCGTAATGGTAATCGTTTGTTTTCGTTTGTTTATATTTGTTTAGCTATTTTCAGCATTTGTTTACACTTTTGTATACTATAGGTAACACCCCTGTTTGGGTCGGGCCAATTCTACGAGCCAAACCCAAAATGATAAATTGACAATTTCTTGGTGGGAATCGTTTGCTTACGTTTGTTTAGCAATTTTCAGTGTTTGTTTACACATCTGTATAGTATAACTAGCACTCCTATTTGGGTTGGGCCAATCTCAAAATTATATTTTGACAACGTCTTAGTGGTAATCGTTTGTTTTCGTTTATTTATATTTGTTTAGCTATTTTCAGCATTTGTTTACACTACTGTATACTATAGGTAACACCCCTATTTGGAACGGGCCAATTTCACGAGCCAAACCCAAAGTGATACATTGACAATTTCTTGGTGGGAATCGTTTTCTTACGTTTGTTTAGCAATTTTCAGTGTTTGTTTACACATCTGTATAGTATAACTAGCACTCCTATTTGGGGTGGACCAATCCCAAAATTATAATTTGATAATGTCCTAGTGGGAATCGTTTGTTAGTAGTATGGCGGCATCTAAATTGGAGCAATCCGCGAATTAAACCGCGAATTAAATCCGCGAATTCCGCGAATTAAATCCGCGGTTTGACCTAATTAATTTCGCGGATTGATCTAATTAATCACATATGAAGTTTGATATGTAATTTACATATGTGCTACTGATTAAATTACGCATTAGATTTTTAATTTGCTTCCGGAATTACGCGTCGGACTTCGTCGGCCATCTTGGATTTCTGGCGGGAATATTTGAAATTTGAATTTTTTCCGATTTTTTTCTAAGTTCAATTTTTTGAATTTAAATCTCCCGGGGTGTCGGCCATCTTGGTGCGCGCGCACTTCTCACAGGTGTCGTTTTTAATTTTGAATTTTCGCGGAAATATTTGATTTTCAAACTGGTAGATCTTCCGTCTCCCTCATCGAAGCTACTCTCTCTCTCATGCACGGAGGCCATTTTAATTTCGCGCGAATATTTGAATTTTAAATTTTTTTTTCTAAGTCCCTGTTTTGAATTTAAGTTCTCGGGTGTCGTCCATCTTGGTTTTCTCACATTTATTTTAATTTAAAAAAAGCTTCCTGCGATGTCCCATGGCTGGAGTCGAACCAGCGATCGCAGCATTACGAGTACGAAGCCTTAACCAACTGGGCTATCGAAGCGATCGAGGTTAAAGGAATTAAACATAGCCACTTACGTGTCACGAGCCCAGCTTTAAACAAACTATTTTCAAAAAAGGTTATTTATGAAATTGGAAATGCATTGCCTGTGTTGTTAAATGACTTGTAGTAATTTTAAAAAACTGATTTTACGGTTGGATGTGTCATAATTGATAATTTTATAATTTGTGCCTGCTATATGGCTGGATTAACGAGATACCCATTGTCCCTACCTACTATTGGAAATTTCCGTCTAAGTTCCCTTTTTAAAACAGGTCGGTGACTGTGTTTTGTTTGGTTTTAAAGGTTTGAATATTGTACCACTTAGCTGTTCTGACATTACACTTCCATATCCATATTATAAATAAATTTTAAATGTTATTTTCGACTGAGTTTTAGCCACTTATAAATTACAACAGCTAGTTTAAAATTAAATGGGCGATCGGTCACAATTATATATATCCGCAATAACATGAACAAGAAGATATACGTATTGCTTGAGTAAGAAAGAGATAAACATATAAGCCGTTCACGACCTTTTTGGGACAGAGTTGGCTATTATTTTTTCTTTTCATGCTGGACTAACTGATTCGGTGATGTAGCGGATGCAACTTTTTTCTGTCAGTGTCTGTTCGACATTTTCTTGCCACCACATTGCCAAACTTATTATTTTAATATTCGTAAGAAAATAAATGCTTTATCAAGTGTGTAAAAGTAATTTTAATGTCCGTCAAAGGAAAAATCAAAATGCCCAATATAATTTTGTTACAACAAAAAATTTCCATTAAACGATGCTAGTTGCAGTTTAAAAAGGACAGACCAGATCTAAAAGAACACGGGTTGATGTCGAGACTAGAGAGAGATCCGGCAACAATGTACCTATTCAGAAAATATAACCTTAAACTGAAAACAACCTAACCTAACAGAAAAAGTGTCAGTTTGCATTAGGGAGTTTAGTTGCCGCAGAGGTAATGCCAACAAAATTACTAGATGGTCATAGCCTCACCTGACCCAAAAAGATCGTGAACGGCTTATATTAGCAAGTATTGGAGAAGGCTTGACTAATTTTAATTATGACATTTGTCAACTAAACATAAAATAAATTTGAATAAAAGCACGCAAAATTACGAAAATACGTAGAAAATTTATAAAAATCGGCATCTTGTCACATTAAATTCTGCAAAAACGACAAAAAACAATATTTTTATACAACTTTTATCGAAAAATAGTAAAATTTTACGAAAATACGTCTGTATTGACGACAAATGAATATAAATTTGAATAAAAACACGCAAAAATTACGAAAAGACGTATGTGTTGGCGACAAATTAAAATAAATTTAAATAAAAACGCACAATTTCGTTGAAAATCTTTACAAAGCGACTTTATAGTACCGAAAAAATGATGTAAAAAAGTTTTAAGAGTTATTTCTAAGCATAATTTTGCAAACGTTTAACAAATAAACCGTAATTTTTTAAAGTACATCACACAATTATGAAATCGTAGTTCAATTTATATGAATTTCGATACTTTGTATGTGAAAAAATAGCTTCAATTACTAATATTTGACGAAAATACGTCTGTGTTGACGACAAATGAAAATAAATTTGAATAGAAACACGCAAAAATTACGAAAAGACGTATGTGTTGACCCCCAAAGTAACAAAAATTTGAATAAAATCACGCAATCATACAGCATCTCACATAAATTTTCACAAAAATCGACATCATGTCACATAAATTATACAAAAACTGTGATCATATCACTTGAAATTATACAAAAAACGACATTTTCATTCAATACACGATGAAAATTGACCAAAAATCACGCAATCATACAGCATCTCACATAAATTTTCACAAAAATCGACATCATGTCACATAAATTATACAAAAACTGTCATCATGTCACTTGAAATTATACAAAAAACGACATTTTTACTAAACACACGACGAAAATTGAACAAAAATCACGCAATTACAAGCCATCCCACATAAATTTTCACAAAAATCGACATCATGTTACATAAACTATGCATAATTTTGCAAATGTTTTACACTTTTTATAAAATGCATCGCTCAAAATTAAAAGAAATAGCAATTTCGTTGAAAAAATCTACTACCACAATCATTTCGATAAACAAAATTCAAAAAATCTTATACTTTTGACGGAAATATATGTATGTTGACCACAAATTAACATAATTTTTAAATAAAAACGCGCAATTCGTTGAAAAAAAATATTCTGACACCACCAAAACACGCAATTTCATTGAAAAATATATATATGTTGTCCACAAATTAACATAAATTTGAATAAAAACACGTAATTTTGTTGAAAAAATGTTCTGGCCCCGTCATTTCACTTAAAATTTTACAAAACTGCCATCATAACACTTGAAATTACACAAAATATACGTATGTTGATCACAAATTAACATAAAACTGAATAAAACACACAATTTCGTTGAAAATTTGCAAATGTTTTACACTTTTTTATAAAATGTATCGCACAAAATTAAAAGAAATCACAATTTTCTAAATTATATCACGCCATTATGAAATCGTAGATTGATTTTTTGAAATTTTACACTTTGTAACTGTAAAATAACTGCAAATACTAATATTTTAGCTTTAGACTTTGTAATTATTGCAGATTCGAGAAAAAAAAACAAAGCAGAGTAGAAATAAAAAACACAAACACTTTGTAATAAACAAATATATTGTTCTTATTTCGTATAATACTTAATAATATAAATATAAATGTACAGCAGAATGTCTTATTTCTAAAAATTCGCTAGCAATTTACAAAACTGTAGTTTGAGGTGCACGACATTTCAAATTAAAAAGACTGCAAGTAATAAAATCAGAATTTCATTGTGTAATTTTAAAGTTTAAGATGCACCCAATCTAGAATTCCCTTCGTTTTTGGTGTTGATGACATCTGCCTTAGAGGCGTTTTTCTAACGGCCCTTTTTTGGAGGCGTTTCCTTATCGGCGTTCTTCTGACTGAACCTTTTTGATGTGGACTTGGATGAGTAGCTGGTGTTTTTAATTTATATTCTAAATCGGACTCGCAGTTATCAGTTTCCATTTCGGTTTTTCCTGTAGTACCAGTCGGGGTTGGCTTCTTTTGCTGTTTAGGTTTAGCTAGCAGCACATTAGCAACGTTAAGGTCTTTGATGTAATCAGCAAACTGTAGGCGTCCGGGTGGATTAATAGTTTTTCGAGGCCGCAGAGTGTCGTGAATTAAATCGACTATGTTAGACGCCGGTAAAATTTCACCCTTTATAGTAACGGTGCCCTTGTGATCCCAGCTCACATCGCTTGAGGTACTCAAAATGCGTAGGAAAACTTCAGCTTTTTTCTTAAAAGTTTTGGGAAGTGTAGATAAAATAACGGCATTTGATAGGCTGTCACTGGTTGTTTCAATAGGTATTTTGATTGGCTGCCGCGCCTGGTTTGTGAAATGAAGGAATCGTTGTAAAACCTGATTGTACTGGATCCATTTATCGTGATCAGTTAATTTGGACTTTAAAACTTTTTGCCCGATAAGGAAACGCCTCCAAAAAAGGGCCGTTAGAAAAACGCCTCTAAGGCATATGTCATCAACACCAAAAACGAAGGGAATTCTAGATTGGGTGCATCTTAAACTTTAAAATTACACAATGAAATTCTGATTTTATTACTTGCAGTCTTTTTAATTTGAAATGTCGTGCACCTCAAACTACAGTTTTGTAAATTGCTAGCAAATTTTTAGAAATAAGACATTCTGCTGTACATTTATATTTATATTATTAAGTATTATACGAAATAAGAACAATATATTTGTTTATTACAAAGTGTTTGTGTTTTTTATTTCTACTCTGCTTTGTTTTTTTCTCGAATCTGCAATAATTACAAAGTCTAAAGCTAAAATATTAGTATTTGCAGTTATTTTACAGTTACAAAGTGTAAAATTTCAAAAAAAAATCAATCTACGATTTCATAATGGCGTGATATAATTTAAAAATTGTGATTTTTTTTAATTTTGAGCGACACATTTTATAAAAAGTGTAAAACATTTGCAAATTTTTCAACGAAATTGTGTGTTTTATTCAGGTTTATGTTAATTTGTGATCAACATACATATATTTTGTATAATTTCAAGTGTTATGATGGCAGTTTTGTAAAATTTTAAGTGAAATGACGGGGCCAGAACATTTTTTCAACAAAATTACGTGTTTTTATTCAAATTTATGTTAATTTGTGGACAACATATATATATTTTTCAATGAAATTGCGTGTTTTGGTGGTGTCAGAATATTTTTTTCAACGAATTGCGCGTTTTTATTTAAAAATTATGTTAATTTGTGGTCAACATACATATATTTCCGTCAAAAGTATAAGATTTTTTGAATTTTGTTTATCGAAAATGATTGTGGTAGTAGATTTTTTCAATGAAATTGCTATTTCTTTTAATTTTGAGCGATGCATTTTATAAAAAGTGTAAAACATTTGCAAAATTATGCATAGTTTATGTAACATGATGTCGATTTTTGTAAAAATTTATGTGAGATGGCGTGTAATTGTGTGATTTTTGTTCAATTTTCGTCGTGTGTTTAGTAAAAATGTCGTTTTTTGTATAATTTCAAGTGACATGATGACAGTTTTTGTATAATTTATATGACATGATGTCGATTTTTGTGAAAATTTATGTGAGATGGCGTGTAATTGTGTGATTTTTGTTCAATTTTCGTCGTGTGTTTAGTAAAAATGTCGTTTTTTGTATAATTTCAAGTGACATGATGACAGTTTTTGTATAATTTATATGACATGATGTCGATTTTTGTAAAAATTTATGTGAGATGCTGTATGACTGCGTGATTTTTGGTCAATTTTCATCGTGTATTGAATGAAAATGTCGTTTTTTGTATAATTTCAAGTGATATGATGACAGTTTTTGTATAATTTATGTGACATGATGTCGATTTTTGTGAAAATTTATGTGAGATGCTGTATGATTGCGTGATTTTATTCAAATTTTTGTTACTTTGGGGGTCAACACATACGTCTTTTCGTAATTTTGCGTGTTTCTATTCAAATTTATTTTCATTTGTCGTCAACACAGACGTATTTTCGTAAAATTTTACTATTTTTTCGATGAAAGTTGTATAAAAATATTGTTTTTTGTCGTTTTTGCAGAATTTAATGTGACAAGATGCCGATTTTTATAGATTTTCATGGGAGATGCTGTCGATTTTCTAAAATTTTAAACGAAATGCTTTGGAAATCGCATGTTTTTATTCAAATATTAGTAATTGAAGCTATTTTTTCACATACAAAGTATCAAAAATTCATATAAATTGAACTACGATTTCATAATTGTGTGATGTACTTTAAAAAATTACGGTTTATTTGTTAAACGTTTGCAAAATTATGCTTAGAAATAACTCTTAAAACTTTTTTACATCATTTTTTCGGTACTATAAAGTCGCTTTGTAAAGATTTTCAACAAAATTGTGCGTTTTTATTCAAATTTATTTTAATTTGTCGCCAACACATACGTCTTTTCGTAATTTTTGCGTGTTTTTATTCAAATTTATTTCATTTGTCGCCAACACTTACGTCTTTTCGTAAATTTTTTACAAGAAAAAATGGTTTGACTTATATTTTTACAAGTATCCCTTGTCTTATTTGCAAACGATATTGAAAAGCTATTTTTTTTTCAACGAAATTGTCTGTTTTTATTCAAATTTATGGGGGACAACCATTCTTATACAATAAAAACATTTATTTAATGCGTATGTCTTATTTTATATGGGCGAGGGCACAACAGAAGTATGTCTGGAATATATTAAACTCAAATTTGTAACTCGTTTTATATTACGATCTGCCTTTAGCTCTTATCGCCCATTTAATTTTAAAACTAGCTTTTGTAATTTATAAGAAGCTAAAACTCAGTCGAAAATAACATTTAAAATTTATTTATAATATGTATATGGAAGTATAATGTCAGAACAGCTAAGTGGTACAATGTTCAAACCTTTAAAACCAAACAATACACAGGCACCGACCTGTTTTAAATAGGGAACTTAGACGGAAACTTCCTATAGTAGGTAGGGAGAATGAGGATCTCGTTAATCCAGCCATATAGCAGGCACAAATTATAAAATAATTAATAAGCTGTTACAAATCTAATTTTTTTAAAAATGTATCAACCTTTAAACACAATAAGCTACACACCCCCTATTCTTATAATCTAAATTTTTGAAAAATAGTTTGTTTAATGCTGGGCTCGTGACACGTAAGTGGTTATGTTTAATTCCTTTAACCTCGATCGCTTCGATAGCCCAGTTGGTTAAGGCTTCGTACTCGTAATGCTGTGATCGCTGGTTCGATTCCAGCCATGGGACATCGCAGGAAGCTTTTTTAAAATTAAAATAAATGTGAGAAAACCAAGATGGACGACACCCGAGAAGTTAAATTCAAAACAGGGACTTAGAAAAATCTGAAAAAAAAATTTAAAATTCAAATATTCGCGCGAAATTAAAATGGCATCCGTGCATGAGAGAGAGAGAGACAACAGCTTCGATGAGGGAGACGGAAGATCTACCAGTTTGAACTTCAAATATTTCCGCGAAAATTCAAAATTAAAAACGACAGCCGTGAGAAGTGCGCGCGCACCAAGATGGCCGACACCCGGGAGATTTAAATTCAAAAAATTGAACTTAAAAAAAATCTGAAAAAAAAATTTAAATTTAAGTATTCGCGCCAGAAAACCAAGATGGCCGCCTTGTAATTCCAGAAGCAAATTAAAAATGGCCGCCGCGTTATTTAATCAGTAGCACATATCAAAATTAATTCGCGGGTCATATGTGCAATGCGGATCATATGTGTAATTTAATTCGCGGTTTGATTAGGTCAATTTAATCCGCGGTTTAATTCGAGGAATTTAATTGGGTCATTTAATTAGGTCAATCAATTTAATTCGAGTTGACCTTTGACATAATCCAATTAGTGGTGCCCCTACTTCTACTCTTACTTTCTCAAAAAAATACGCTAGCATTATATTTTCATCAGTTTCTAATGCGTTCTTTATCCTTCTCCAATTACAAAATATTTCATATACCTTCTCGTACCTTTCCTTGGATTTTGACGGAAGTAAGCTCGTAGATGCTTCTCGAGCGGCATTTAAAATGTATTCAGAGCTATTTTCTAATTTATTTTCAGTAGCAAGACTCATTTTTCTCGTTAGTTTGTAACTTCGACTTAATTCGACTCACAAAAATGAAGCTTATTGACCTCTGTCAGGTTACTACAGAGACGGTTTGTTTGTCTTAAAATTTTAAACTGTTTCTGTATCTAGTTACCGTGTGTACCTAGTACCTTCAGACAATCTGTATAATTATGTTTTTTTACTAGTGAGTCACCCGCACTACGCTTCGGTTCGCTAATTTAAGAGAGATTCATTATTATAAATTTTAAAAAAGTATGCTTCCGTCGGGAATCGAACCCGGGTCGCCCGTTTGGCAGGCGAGTATCCTACCCCTAGACCAACGTGGCTGGTTATAATAATGTGCCGCTATGATGATATATGAACATAGTGAATCACCCAAGCTAACAGCACACGGGCACAGCAGCTGTCACACAAATACTAATACAAAATGCGAAAAAATAGTGTACACACTTCGTAAGAAAAGTAGTTTTACTAAACTTATATAGCTTTTTAAGTTACTCGCTCGCTTCGCTCGCTCGTACTCAATCCAGCTATATTCGTTTAGTAAAACTTTACTTTTCTAAACTTGTGTAATATACTATTACAAGCATGTAACCTGATCAGTCTCATACTTAAACTAAAACATAAGTTCATATAAAATAAGCTATACAAAACTTACAGGAGGTCACAGTTTCCTCTATTCAGAAAATTTTCACAGTATTGAATTATTGATATTAATATTCTGTACTCAATCTTCAAAGGCCAGTTAATACTTAAAAGCAAATTTTGTGATAATACGGTATCAAGTTCAAAATAAGTTTAGTGAAATTTCAGTATTATATACGAACTTTGTTTATAAATTTACAATCACAATTTCGAGTTAAGAATAATAATCAGAATTGATTTAAGCCTGATAGTACAAATACTAAGTTTAAATAGTTGAAATTCTTGATGATCGAGGTAGAACTCAATGTCATGCATTGAACGTTTTGGATAGTATTGATCAGAATTTTGAGTTTTGTAAAATTCAGATTTTTATATTTTTACACAAATTCTTTTCCTTTGTCATCAAATTTACTTTATAAAACCCACTGTGTCTCATTTTTTGGCAATTGGAGAAAGCTAATCACAAAAGTTATGGGCTTTTACGAATACTGGAAGATCAACACACAATTTTAAAGGTAATTATTTTGTTTGCTTAAATTCAGTTACACATTAGAATCTAATTCAAGTCATGTACCTTTATCTCACTATAAAAAGTCATTTGATCGTAGAAAAATGTTGGATTCTTATAACTCGTTTTATTAAACGCTAACAGTAAATTGATACAAAAGTTCGCTTAAGCTAAAATGTCAATTATTAGCTTCCTATAAATTCGAATGACACTGGCAACAGTAAAACCTACCCAAATCTGCTATTTGTATGAGAGCTGTTGTCACCGATGTATCAATTATTGGTTGAGTTGAACACCAGCGCGTGGGCGACCCTTCGCACCGTCGTTTTCCCTTAACGTTGTCCGTCAGCACTAATTTCTCTCAGCTATCATCTCCTTGCCATGCGGGGTCCGGCAACGATAGGAAATGGAAGATATTCTCAACGTATGAGTTATATCAAAGCTATAGATACTAATATTTTTGAATCTACAGTGTGATGAACCAAACTTTTTTTGCTAGGCAGCTTAAAAATATTGCGACATCATTTTAATAATTTTAACATATCTTGCCAAAAAATGTTGAATCTTAGAAGGCCTCTGTAAATAACAAAACAATTGAATAAAAAAAATCATTACCAACAAATTATGTTTTTTTAAAATTATCTTTCGAGTGTGAAATAGTGCCTTTGGGTATTAACGTTATAAAGGGTACTTAAAATTTGATATTTAATAATTTCGAATTATTGCGAATGGGACACCCTATATATCCCTATAATTTCATAGCAGTACGTTTAACCGCATTCAGATATTCCAATTTGAAGGAAAATCAATTTATGTATTTGAGCCTCTTAAAATGCTTTATTTAAAGGGCTAACAAACAGTTAAAGTTTTAATTGAAATACTTCATCTCTCAGAACGCAACGAAAAACTAGGTTTAGAAAATCAAAATCTAGCAATTGTTGACACAAAATATAACAAACTGTAGCAGTAAATTAAATCTAGTATTAAATGAAATCAGATAAAAAATAAAACTAATACGCGAAGATCCTATACCGAATTACGAAATGTTCAAATACTTCTCTCTCCGATCTGGGTTTTTTCTTTATCATCTGAATATTTTGCACAAAGAATATAATTTCATACAACATTTAAATTACTTCTGCATTTCTCGTGCTTTTTGTGTTTCTTATATCTTGTGTCCAGCAATGGTTAGATTTAGATTTGCTGAACCTAGTTTCTTGCTGAAGTGTTTAAAATAGCCTATCTCGAATGAATACTTGAAAACGGTTGAATTTGGAGAATCCCAAGAGCACTTGTTAAATAAAAGTACTTTTTAATGATGAAAGGATATACCGGTGTTTCGGTACAAACTGAAATTATTATATTTGCTAATTAACTACAAAAGTAATTCACAAAAGATATAATTTTTTAGTAACCTTTTCTATTTAGCTATTTTCTATTACTTACAGCAGCAGCCTGAAACATCTTTCCATAACATTTTTAAGATCCCCAATGATATTTCAAAAACTATAGTAATTTTGGTTTGCCATATTTTTTTAGCCACTTTCTATAATGTTTGAGTAATGTGCATCACCTTTGTAACTATAACTTTTATATAAGCAAATATTACGTAACTATCATAGTTCTAGAATTATCTTCTACTACCGCATCGTTGCCAAGTCCTGTATAATATACTTATATACCCATGTGCAAACATTTGTCGTTTTGTAATTTGGTTCAAGATCGCTTTTGAGTGGTATATTTAATGTTGGTAGGTTAAGACCTTTCGGTTTATAAATCTTGCAGTCATAAGCTAATTGAAAATTGAAAATCAAAGTGTAAGTTGTATTTCTTTTCATCCTTCAAAATTGTAAAGTACGTAAGTATGACAGACAATTTCGAAAAATGTTACAAAAACAAAATTAGAAAAGTGTAGAAGTATTTTTATTGGGTATTAAATTCGGACTTGATATATGTCGGTATATACCTGACTTATTTTTGAAATGATTTAGATTTTGGAGCATATTATAACGATCCAGTTCATGACACCTTCGCAGTTAATAATCACTTCGGTATTTAAACATTATTCTGCTAGGAATAGAACAAACTGTATTTCTTACAATGTATCAATTAGCTTAGGGCGCATTGTGCTTTTAAAACAGACGAAATTCACGCAAAAGATTGTGCATGGAAACCAGCTGATACAGTCTTGCGTGCGCTTATTAATAGAACGAAAGCAAGTTGTGTGCAAGCGGAAGCGCGGGGGAGCAGTCGCGTACCAACAAGCGAGCTATGCGTATCGCCCCAAAATCAAAGAGACGCTACGTAAAATACTGCAAGTGTAAGCTTGGGGTAGCATCTCCGAGATTTAGCGGCAGTCCATAGCAAGAAGCTGCGATTTGTGCTGCCGTTCGAGCTTCAAGGAAGCCTGTTTACTGTGCCAGCCCCCGGAGCTGAATTCCTGAACATGTTGCTACTATATAAAGGCAAGTTTAGTTACTGTGATCACACTTTACGAGTGGATGTACGGCCCAGGAAGATTGGGAAAACCAACGCTGTAATAAGTAATAAATTGTTGTTACAACGCATCGAGTAATAACTTCAACCAGCAAATTACGAGCCAGAAAGCAGCGGTAACCTGCTGGGTCGGAGCGTCAGGACCAGGCGCTGCATCATCTTGTGGGCGTATCGCGTCAACTGATTTCAAGCTACTGCAAGCAAGGCCGGATTCATTAAATTCAAGAATTTAAAGATTGCAGTTAGACTAAAGCATCAAGTTCGTGGACTGTTTCATGCTCTTATTAATAGCGCACATAACCTTTATTGATGAACATTGCGTATTCTTTTTGTATACTTCTATGCATATGTGTCCTTTACAGATTATATATCTTTTCATGTAAACTGTGTGGTTTTCATTTCTGCCAGTGTTTGCATATACAATTACAGCATTATAGGCGATCACGAGCAGGCTGGCAAGAGCAATATTGACATAACCCTTAGCTGTATTGAGGTAAGAGCGGGTCTTGTATTTCTACGACTGAGTAAACTAGCATACAAAGGGAAACATAAATTCATAGTAGAGTAAAGGGCACGGAAAGAAGTACCATTACAGGATCTGCATATACTACCGTTTTAAATTGGACCCATAAAAAATCTAACGGTGTGAGATCAACTGATCTCGGAAGCGGTTTCATAGACCCATCGTTTGCAATCAAACGCTCAATAAATATTTCATTGGATTATTCTGGAACAATGTAAGTATTACGAGCTGGCACTCCATTCAACTAAAAATAAAGTCCTGATAACCTATTACACCGTACCAGACGTTAGAATAAAGATTTTCTATTTTGACACGAAATATGCTATTAGAAAATCTGGGAAGTGTTTATAAAACTGAAAAATTTCTGACTTTGCAAAGGCTATTTCAACGAACTCTATTAAGAAAACATTTATAACATTCCACTTGAGCGAGCCAGGCTTCCAGCTGTGATCGCACCAATAATTTCCAAAATCAATTCCGAAAAACTATACCGTTGTCCCCGGCGAAGGAATTCCACAGAAGCAAATAATATTAAAACAATAGCGCAGCGCGCTAAAGGAATTACTGCACTACTAACGGAGGTATAGCCCAAAACTTCAAAACATGCAACATATTGGCTGTAACCTGAAATTAGAAAGAGAATACAAGCGCAGCATCAAATATGACCAAATTACCTAAAGTACGGAAAGACAGACATATCACCAT